>OY744602.1:75071120-75178984 GCA_963556255.1 Allolobophora icterica | reverse complement strand
GGCCGGTGATGACGGAGTTCGTCCTGAGCAGACTTCGTCGTCCAAGTCCTGATCGTCTGTGGAGACAGGACAGAGGACAACGCAGTCTGAGTTCTTGTTTCTCGATCTTTCAACTATCGCTTCGTACTCCCTCTGGTTGAGGCAAAGGGACTTGGATCCGTCTGGGCCAGAAAGACAAAAGGCCTTCGGTGTCAGGTAGGAGTACCGCTCGTGGAAGGCCCTGGTAGCATCCTCATTCGATGCATAGCCTCCTCCTCCTCCTCCACCTGATCTTGATCCTCCAGTTGCATTCTGTCTTGTGTCATTTTCCTTAAAGTATCTCCTCCCAGGACCTCTTGAAAGTCTATCGTTACATTTCTCCTGTTGGAATAGTGACTCCAGTTCACAGTTTCTTATGAACGGACGGGAACGTAAGGGTGGAAAGCTGGTGGTTCCTGTTATCTGGATGTACGGCTCGTAGTTGCACTCCATGACCTCAATCCTATAATGCAGCTGAGTTGTCGTGTGCGGGAAAAGAGCTGAAGACTTCGGTTTATGCGTTTAAATATAATTGTCTTTTAACAGTAATCGTAGTCTCCAGTCGTTCTACGAACATCGTCTTTCGTGGAGATCTTAGTTGTCTTTTGTCTTGAATTCAATGCCTCAGCAGATTTGATTTGAAGACGGTGGTCAAGTGACAGACAGGACGACTTCTAATGGTGCTGATACAATTCAGAGAGTTGCCAGATGATGATGATGATGATGATGGTTTTGTGTGTGAACTTGAAGGAGTCAAATGACATGGACGCATATCTTGCAGTTGATGTCGGTTGCTTAACACAGTCCACAAGTTTTCTGAACTTTAATAGGATGTTGTGACTGATCGCGATGTCATTCGGGTTCGAGTTGCTGCAAACGATATATTTATAAAGTTTTAATGCATTTCGATTTCTGACCAGATCTTTTGTCCGCCGATTGAGATCCTTGGGGAAAATGGACAGCCTAAAAGTTGAAGAGTAGGAGAGTGAGAGAGTGAGAGAGTGAGAGAGAGAGAGAGAGAGAGAGAGAGAGAGAGAGACAGACAGACAGACAGACAGACAGACAGACAGACAGAGACAGAGACAGAGACAGAGAGACAGAGAGAAAGTGCGAGAGAAAGAGAGAGAGAGAGAGAGAGAGAGAGAGAGAGAGAGAGAGAGAGAGAGAGAGAGAGAGAGAGAGAGAGAGAGAGAGAGAGAGAGAGAGAGAGAGAGAGAGAGAGAGAGAGAGAGAGAGAGAGAGAGAGAGAGAGAGGAAGGGGAGAGAGTGAGAGAGAAAGAGAGAGAAAGAGAGAAAGAGGAAGAGAGAGAGAGAGAGAAAGAGAAAGAGAAAGAGACAGACAGACAGACAGAGACAGACAAAGACTAGACAGAGCCATCATCAGCAACAGGAGTTGGATTACTTATGTTAGGCCTCTATACTGCTATGCAGTACAGTTTGGATTTAGCCATAGGCATACAAGCCTCAGAATCACATGGAGTGTGAATGAGCTGGTCAAAATCCATTCATTCGTCTTCTTTTTCTAGTAGCTGAAGCTCAAAGGCCATGGATGTATCCTTAGTCTTCCGCTTGACTGACTATGTATGGCCTACCGTACTTGCATGTCGGCCATTTTGGAATCGAGCTTGGTGCGATCTGCCCCAAATATATGGTCTTGAATACACACACTTTTCTTATGGCACAGAATGAGAGCGTTCAGATAGCCACAATCGTAGGGCGGACAACCATGGGCGACCGGAGGGGGTAAGGGGCATTTGCGCCTCCACGATTTTGCGCATATTTTACAAAACTACAATATTTTGATTAGGGCCTATTATGATTATTACAACAGTCCCAACACGATTTTCAATGAGAAAAACACACTTAATTATTTATGTAAAGTTCTTGACCATTATTTATTCTTAAAGTTGTCACGTGTTCTGTGTTTGTGCATAGCTATTCTATGCAAAAACGTAAACCCCCTGCAAAAATGTTGCACCCCATAAAAAATTCCTGCGGACGCCCATGCGCACAACTGGCCCGTGTTGTAGCCTACGACAACGTAGGCCTACGCGAGTACCACTAAATGAGTGGCCAGATACGATGAACATGTAGTCGATTACATGAATTCTAACTAAAAAGTCCGATCCTTTTAACGGATCTTATGATTGAGACTATAATTATACGCAATGCGGTTTCACTTCGAAGCGACGATTGAACGTCTCAAGAAAATCTGTGATGGTAGGCCTATAAGGGATGTAGAGTATACACTTGTGCACAAGTTAACATGTAATCATTGACGATTAGACTTACTTAAATGTTGTCGTAACAATCGATTGAATAAACCACAGTCCTAACCCATGGGATCGATGTTCTTACTGCCGAAGTCGCCTACAATGACGTCATAATTTGCAATGGTAGCAACAGCTTAAGACCTGCTATAGACTCTTCAATAGATATACAGCAAAACTTTAAATTCTTATATCGAACCGCAAGGGACCATGTCAAGGGATGATGTCGCCCTTAGAAGGGTGCTGGATGATGTCGCATTTGTAAAGGTGCTAGAGTAAGAAGGCGCTGGATGATGTCGCCTGTGAAGAGGCGCTGGATGATACCGCATGTGAAGAGGCTATGGATGATGTCGCCTTTTTAAAGGTGATGGATGATGGCGTCTGTGTAGAGGAGATTGATGATGTCGCCCTTATAAGGGTGCTGGATGATGTCGCCTTTATAAAGGTGCTGGAGGGTTTCGGCTGTGGAGAGGCGCTGGATGATGTCGCCCTTAAAAGGGTACTGGAGGCAGGCACGTAACTAGCCTTTTTCGTTTGGGGGGCTTAAGCCTTGAACATGGCAACATTTATACAGTGTTCATACGAATTTTAGCCGTAAGCATACAACGGCTTGACTTGTTTGGGAGGGGGCTTCAACTTCGTTTGGGGGGGGCTTAAGCCCCCCAAGCCCAACGCTAGATACGTCCCTGACTGGAGGATGTCGCCTTTGTAACGGTGCTGCATGATGTCCCCTGTGAAGAAGTGCTAGATAATGTTGCCTATGAAGAATTGCTGAATGATGTCGCCTGTGTAGAGGCGCCGGATGACGTCGCCCTTAAAAGGGTGCTGAAGGATGTCGCCTCTGAAGAGGCGCTGAATGATGCCGCCTGGATGAAACCGCCTGTGAAGAGGCGCTGGATGATGTCATAAGGTTGCTGGAGGGTTTCGCCTGTGGAGAGGCGCAGGGCTGTAGTGGTAAAATTAGAGGTGAGTACTCGCTACCTGTTAGTTTCCCGAAACAAATTAGAGATGAGTGTACGCTACAGTATTTTGTGAGTATACGCTACAGTATTTTAATATAAATAAATATAAATATTTTGTGAGGTGAGTATACGGTCTCCAGAGGTGAGTACACGCTGTATACCCGCGTATACCCTCGACTACAGCCAAGGAGAGGCGCTGGGTGGTGTCGCCCTTTTAAGGGTGCTGGAGGATGTCGCCTTTGTAACGGTGCTGAAGGGTGTCGCCTGTGAAGAGGCGCTGGATAATTTCGTCTGTGAAGAGGTGCTGGATAATGTTGCCTGTGAAGAGGTGCTGAATGATGTCGCCTGTGAAGAAGCGCTGGATGATGTCGTCTATGGAGAGGAGCTGGATGATGTCGCCTGTGAACAGGTGCTGGATGATGTCGCCTGTGAACAGGCGCTGGATGTTGTCACCTGTGAAGAGGCGCTGAATGATGCCGCCTGTGAAGAGGCGCTGAATGATGTCGCCCTTATAAGGGTGTTGGAGGATGTCGCCTGTGAAGAGGCGCTGGATGATGCCGCCTGTGAAGAGGCGATGGATGATGTCGCCCTTATAAGGCTGCTTGAAGATGTTGTCTTTGTAAAGGTGCCGTAGGGTGTCACCTGTGGAGAGGCGCTGGATGAAACCGTATGTGGAGATGCGCTGGATGATGTCGACTGTGTAGATGCGCTGGATGAGTCGACTGTGGAGATGCGCTGGATTATGTCGACTGTGGAGATGCAATGGATAATGTCGCCTATGTCGACCCAAGGAAAGAGAGAAGTGATGTTGGCTCCTTTAGACGTCACTAATAACGTCGTCTTTCCACTTGGTCTTGAAAATGAGAAGAACACATCGTCAGAAGGAACTGAGAATATTCTGTGAATTGCCATGTGACATCTGGTGAGTAAGAAATTGAATCAACACGTGCCTATTTATATCTCATCTCATCTAAGGTTCTTCTATTGCGTCGCTATCAAGATACACAATGCGTCAGTTTATGGTCGCTCCAAGTGAGGTCGTAATCAAGGGAAAATCCGTGTGAGAAGACACCAATTGAAATCCGATAAATATATATGGAAGGTGAGAGACGATGAGTTAGTCGACAGGTAAATTGAAGGGTCGGGAATTTTCTTGATATATTCACGGAGGCCTAGGATGATGAATTCAGTTTTGGAACGGTTAAAGCAGAGGAGATTGGATGACATGCACTGTGAGATTAGGTTAACCACGTTAAGTAACTGTGTGATGGAGGTGGTAAAAGAGCTTGGAGAGAAGGATACGTAGAGTTGAGTGTCGTCTGCGTAATGATGAGGGTCAACAGAGTAGGATTTTATGAGATGGCTTAACGGTGTGGTATACAGGATGAAAAGGAGTGGACCCAGGACGAAGCCTTGAGGGCCACCGCTTGAGAGAGGTAGGGGTTGCCAGCGGTGGCTGTAGGCTTTAACAGAGAAGGATATGGAAGACAATTAGGACTGGAACAAGAGCAGAGCAGTGTCAGAGACGCCAAACCAAGAAGATAGTCGTTGAAGAAGGAGGCTGTGATCGATGGTGTCGAATGCGGCGGAGATGTTGAGAAGACAGAGGCATGAGACTTGCTGATGGCTGACGGCAGAGGCCAGTTTATTGTGTAGAGACGCAAGTAAAGTTTATGTGGAGTGGTGTTTAGTGAAGCCAGATTGGTGGAGTTAAGAAGTGAATTAGAAGAGAGGTAGTCGTTTAGCCGAGCTGGCCCGAGCAAGGACTATTCTTTCAGTTAACTAACAACAACAATAATAATAACAATAACAACAGCAAGAACAGCACCAATAGGCCTACTACTATCAGCTGCCACTAGACTGTAGGCATATTATGTTCATATACTATAAATTGGCCGTACATGAATACAATGAGCGCTGAGCGCAAATTTGACCGAATTCTTCCTGATGACGTAGGCCTATAATTATAGTAGACGTCATAATCAAATAATCGCCAGTTCATTGTCTTTAACGTACGAAATCCTCATCTGTTGTCTGCTCCTCAGTTAGACATAGTTATCTACAAAATTAACGATTTTTAGTAGATTTCTTATAATTAATCTTCTCTCTCTGTGAAGCCGTTTGAAGCCGGCCCCTCGCCGTGCTCAGGAAACTCGGGTGGGCTTCGAAATACTCATCAGTAATCTACATTTTTATATCGAATTAACCGTTCTTGCTTGCAAATTACGAACCTCATCTTGTAAGTCATCAACGTATAACGTTCTATTTGAAACTTGAAAAAGCCAACTTTATTCAAATTTATTTAAAAGTGACTTATCTATGTGTTTAGTCCATGCTTTTTGTTAATGACAGCTGCATAGATAGGCTAAAAGTTAATTAACCTTTATGGTTGCATTTGTGTAGAGAGAACGCCGAAGTCCTTTCACCCGGTGACGAAAGACGAGTAGGAAAGGTAGGCCTAATGATGAAGGTTATAAGTTCGCGCCGAATCTGAGTCGACTGTGGGCCTCTTGAAGAAACGGGTGGCGAAGGTCGCGAGGTCTGGGCGTATTCCACTGGACGAGGATCCTTGCGACGGAGTGTAAGTGGTCATATATGGGGAGGGGGATACATGGTAACACTCATGGTCAGGAGAGCATTAGCATTAGGTTCGCGGATCGATTCCCATAACCCTCCTCTAGGGCGGTGCCTTGCATGGCTGCCAAACCGTTTTGTGGTCTTAATTTATCTTAGCAAACTGACCGATATAAGAAGTGAAGAGATGATTTCAGACATAACGAGATTCATCAACAGGCTCACACAGTAGTCGCACGATGACGCGCTGTTCGTGTTCACCGCAGAGAGTTCAATTCTAGTTAAGGGCTCTGATTCAACGTTTATATTAGAATTGTGGAACATACGGCCAAGTATGTAGTCTTTGTCTTGCAAAGTTGTAATCATCATCATTTTGCATAATGTAACATAAAGAGGGAATTTGAGCAAACCATTTTGTTTTAAGGTATGATGTTCGTTAAAAAGAGTCGTATTTGCGAATGTTCTCATTTTATTTACTGATTAACTTGGTTTCCTACACAGTCCTTGCGCGGAGAGGCTGAACGACGATGAAGTTCCAGCGAGCGAGTCTTCAACGTTCGAGTCGCCAGCGTTAGTCCTTTTTCTTTTGTTTTCTTTTATTTTCGTTTTCTGTTAGAAGAAGGAAGGAAGGATTTTAGGGACGGCTTATGACAGCAAAGGTTGCACCGTTGCCTTTGATTTCCGTTATCTTCATCACCACTAGATAACCATAACCATAACCACAAATTTTATTTATCCACGGTAAGCAGTAAAAAGCAAACATAGTAACATCGTTACATAGTAATCTATTGTAGTAGTAGATCTACATAGTAGATCTATTTACATACATTTTTTAAATAGAAGATTTTGTTTTTTTCTGTAGTTTTTATATATTTTATATAAGCCCTAGTTTTTATATTTTTTTAATTACACGTCTAAATTCACTGTATTTACACTAGAGATTTTCTTTAATATCGTGTTAGGAAACATTTCTTGTGTGCATAACTACATTTATGTTGTATTGCTAAAGTAATATAGAATATGAAGTCCCTAATCCTACGGTTTTGGTCGAAGAAGAGGAAGTCCTCTTCTCCTATAGAGAATCTTACCATTGTTGATCTCACCTAATGACTCTTACCACCTCCTTCGGCAGACCTCTGATCTGGAGGATATTCTTTGTGGTGCAGTCGAATCCGACTTATTGATACTTTTTGCGGATGGTTCAGCTGATATTCTTCCTGGAGCATTCCAAGAGGTGGTGCTCGATGGTGTCCGGGACGTCGCACTCCTCGCAGTTTCCGCCAGGGTGCATCTTCATCGTGTGAAGCCACTGGTTCAACAGCACTCTACCCAAGCGTAGTCTGGTTATCTGAACCTCTTGCATCCGCGGGGTATCCGTGTACTTGATTCTGGTTGAACGGAACGGCTCGATCTTCTTGTAGAGGACTCCCTTCAGGTTGTCGGTGTATTCCTTCTGCCACTTTCCCACTACGTACTGTTTGATTTTCCCAATCGTCTCCTTTCTCTCGATGTACGTAGTGGAGTTGACTTTCGGTAGGTGGAGGTCTTTAGCCGCTGCGTCAAGTTCTTCATTTCCACGGATACCCACGTGACTCGGAATCCAGACCAGCGTAACGTTGCTTGGGCCAAGTCTGTTGGTGTTTTCGAGTACCTCGATCATCAGTGTTGGTCTCGAGTCAGACTCCTGTGCTTTCACCGACTCCGCAGCGCTAAGAGAATCGGTGAAGATGGCGAATCTGTCCCTCGTGAACGTTCGGTTCTTGAAGATCCAGTCGATAGCATCCCGTATCCAATTCGGTTGCATACACACTGGACCAATCTGCCAGCCTCAGGATTCTTCTGTAGCCGATCTCAGAAGTCACGACTGCTGTCGCGGCCGTGTATTCGTACTTGGATCCGTCCGTGCACATGCAGGTGTGGTTCGATACTCGTCGACGAGCTCAGATTTCTGGATTTCAGGCGATTCGGTCTTCTTGTCGATGGACTTCGTCAGCGACAGGTCGACCTGGATGCGTTCGTTCCTCCAAGGAGGCGAGTTCTGGAACACCGGGCCTTTGTACTCTTGATACTTCGTGTCGTAGAATTCCTTGGAGTGTTGAAACAACGGTTCCTTGCCTTCTTGGAATTTATCCATATGCAAGGTCCAATGATCTTTCATCACTTCATCTGCCGCGTAGTCTTTGCTGGTCACGATCTTGACACCCACCTTAAGACAGTCACCTAGCCATCGTAGGTGTAGTGGCATCTCCCTGCACTCGTTCAGGACGGCTGCTGTAGCCGTTCCGTGAGCAGCTTGGCAGCATATCCTGAGCGATTGAGTTTGGATGGTTTCCATCTTCTTCAGTTGAGTGTCACTGATCCTGCAGCACGCGACTGCCCTGTAGCCAAGAATCGGTCGAATCAGGGCTCCTGTTGTGACTGAAGGCCACTGCAGTTTTCTTCGGGAACAGAGCGCTGTCGTCGGCAAAGAGCGACATCTCTGCTCCGTCTCGTGGGATGTCGTTGATCATGATCAGGAACAGAACGGGTGAGATGACAGACCCCTGCGGTGTTCCGTTTTCCTGGAGTTAAGATGGTTTTTTATAGTTAAGATAGTTCTTTAATTAAGACAGTTCTTTAGTTAACATAATTCTTTAATTAAGATAGTTCTTTAGTTAAGATTTTTAGTTAAGATAGTCTTTAGTTAAGGTAGTTCTTTAGTTAAATTAGTTCTTCAGTTAAGATAGTTCTTTAGTTAAGATAGCTCTCTAGTTAAGATAGTTTCTTTTAGTTAAGATAGCTCTTTAGTTGAGATAGTTCCTTAATTAAGAGGTGTTTTTTAAGTTAAGGTAGTTGTTAGTAAGATGTGTTTCCTTAGTTAAGATAGTTTTTTTAGTTAAGACAGTTCTTTAGCTAAGATACTTTCTTAGTTGATATTTCTTTAGTTAGGCTATTTATTTAGTTAAGATAGTTATTTAGTTGAGATGTGCTTTTTAGTTAAGAATATTCTTTAGTTAAGATAGTTGTTTAATTAAGAGTTCATTTGTACAGATAGTTCTTTAGTTGTTAGTTCTTTAATTAAGATAGTTCTTCAGTTAAGTTGTTTTTGAATTAAGATAGTTCTTTAGTTGAGATAGTTTTTAGTTAAGGTAGCTCTTTAGTTAAGGTAATTATTTAGTTAAGAAAGTTTTTAGTTTAGAAAGTTTCATAGTTAAGACAGTTCTTTAGTTAATATATTTATTTAGTTTAATTAACATAGTACTTTTGTTAAGATTGTTTCTTAGTTAAGATAGTCCTTTAGTTAAGATATTTAGTTAAGATTGTTGTTTAGTTAAGAAGTGCTTTTTAGTTAAGATTATTTTTTAGTTAAGATAGTTTTTAGTTAGGCCAGTAGTATAGTTGAGATAGTCTTTAGTTAAGATGCGTGTTTTTAGTTGATATAGTTTTTTTTGTTAAGATGCGTTTTTAGTAAAGCTAGTGGTTTAGCTAAGATAGTTCTTTATTTAAGACAGTTATTTAGTTAAGATAGGTGTTTAGTTAAAATAGTTCTTTAGTTAAGATAGTCCTTTTGTTCAGATATTTCTTTAGTTAAGATAGTTCTTTTGTTCAGATAGTTGTTTAGTTAGGATGTTTTTTAGTTGAGATAGTTCTTTAGTAAAGATAGATTTTAGTTGAGGTAGCTCTTTAGTTAAGACAATTCTTGAGTTAAGATAGTTTTTAGTTAAGATAGTTCTTTAGTTAAGATGTTTTTCTTAGTTAAGATAGTTCTTTAGTTAAGGTGGTTTCTTAATTTAGATTTTTCTTTAGCTGAAAGAGTTTTTTGGTTGAGATAGTTCTTCAGTTAAGATATTTGTTTAGTTAAGATAGTTTTTTTTAGTTAAGGTAGCGCTTTACTTAATGTGTGTTTTTTAGTTAAGATAGTTTTTATTAAAGATAGTTGTATAGTTTAGATAGTTCTTTAGTTAGGATGCGTTTTTAGTTAAAATAGTTGTTTAGGTAAGATAGTTGTTTAGTTCAGATTGTTCTTTAGTTAAGATAGTTCTTTTCTTCAGGCAGTTCTTTAGTTAGGATAGTTCTTTGGTGAAGATGTTTTTTTAGTTAAGGTAATTCTTTACTTAAGATAGTTCTTTAGTTGAGGTAGTTCTTTAGTTCATACAGTTTTTAGTTAAGGTAGCTCTTTAGTTAAGATAACTCTTTAGTTAAGATAGCTTTTAGTTAAGATGGTTTCTTAGTAAGACAATCCTTTAGTTAAGATATTTATTTAGTTTAATTAAGATAGATCTTTAGCTAAAATAGTTTCTTAGTTAAGACATTCCTTTAGTTGATATTTAGTTAAGATAGTTGTTTAGTTAAGATGTGCATTTCAGTTAAGATTATATTTTAGTAAAGATACCTTTTTAGTCAAGATAGTTGTTTATTCATTCTGGACATTCATTCATTCTGGACATTTATATAGCGCTTCTTCAAGAGACCTACTCAGAGGCGCTCCCAGCCCAGCCACGGCTAAACAGATAGGTCTTGAGTTGTCGTAAGAAAACAGGTGAATTATTCCGGGGAAAGCAGCGTAAGGATATCGGAAGACCATTCCAGGTAGACGGGCCAACAACCGAGAAGGCTCGGCGTTGCCTGACTGCGGAGCGGGTCCGAGGGACCAATAGCTCCCCATTAGTCGCAGATCGCAAAGCTCTGCGGGAAGCTAAGTCAGAAATCGGGCAGCAGAGTTCAGACAGGTAGGATGGGGCGCTACCGGAGAGACACCGCCAAACTAGTGCTGCTATCCTGTAGGAGATGCGCTCAGAGGCAGGAAGCCAATGTAAGACGTCACGCATATAGGCAGAGACTGGGGCATATTTTGGAATGCGACCAATAAGTCTAGCAGCAGAACGAAGGACCCGGTCAAGTCGCCCCATTAGGCCCTTGGAGTGACCAACAAGGACCGAGCAACAGTGGTCAACTCTACCAGCAGGCACGTAACTAGGATTTTTCGTTTGGGGGGGCTTAAACCTTGAACATGGCAACATTTATACAGTGTTCATACGAATTTTAGCCGTAAGCATACAACGGCTTGACTTGTTTGGGGGGGCTTCAACTTCGTTTGGGGGGGGGCTTAAGCCCCCCCAAGCCCAACGCTAGTTACGTCCCTGTCTACCAGTGACAAATGCATGAACTAAGATCACTGCAGCGTCATGGGAGAGGGACCTCAGTACAACACGCAACTGCCGGAGCTGATAATAACAGTTCCGAGTGACCAAGTTAACGTGCTGCGAGAGACTAAGCTCTCGATCCAGCGTAACACCTAGGTCACGAACAGTAAGGGAGAAAGTGATATGGGGAAAGGTTTCAGTCAATTGGTGTAGGTCAACCCCCGCCAGCTGTCTACGACCACCAAGCCAAATGAATTGAGTTTTGGACGGGTTCAGAAGCAACCGGTTTGAGGCCATCCAAGATGAGAGGGCATCAATAGCGCTGCACATCAATCCAACAGAAGCCACTGCATCAGCTGCGCGGCAGTGGACATATGCTTGGATGTCGTCAGCATAAAGCTGATGAAGCAGTCCACATGACTGTAGCAAGGAACTAATATCAGAAGTAAATAAAACATAAAGTAGCGGGCCAAGGACGGACCCCTGGGGCACACCAAAGAGGGCAGGGACCCAGCGGGACCGGGGTCTACCCGAATCGCCGAATCCCGAATCGCCGAAAGCCCTTAAACTGCAAAATCCGCCGAATCGCCGAAAGCAGTTTTCTACCAAGCGTCCGATTCGCCGAAAACCACTGCCGACTCGAATCGCCGAATCCCGAATCACCGAAAGCCAAATCCGCCGATTCGCCGAAAGCAGTTTTCTACCAAGCGTCCGATTCGCCGAAAACCACTGCCGACTCGAATCGCCGAATCCCGAATCACCGAAAGCCAAATCCGCCGATTCGCCGAAAGCAGTTTTCTACCAAGCGTCCGATTCGCCGAAAACCACTGCCGACTCGAATCGCCGAATCCCGAATCGCCGAATCCCGAATCGCCGAATCGCCGAATCCCGAATCGCCGAAAGTGATGAGAGTTCGATATCCCGAAAGCTAGTGCACAGAATCTGGCCGGCAGAAAGTAAAGATGTTGCGTCCATGCCTACACTGACCCGTAATAATAATAATAATAATAATGATAATAATAATAATAATAATAATAATAATCTTTATTAATTCAAACTGACAAGTAGGCCTACGCAGTAAGATATTACATCATATATATACTACATATATATGTATAGGTCAGTATATACTATTGTATATACTGACCTATACATGTATAGTTCAGTATATACTATATATATAATATATATATATAGTATATACTGACCTATACATATATATATGTAGTATACGTCACTCACCAACAAAGAATTAGAATTTACTTTAATAAGATTTACTGTGATTGTACGCAACGCAACCGCAGCCATTGACACGGTTCCCATGACGCCTATTAAGAGATCAGTGTGTATCTATAACCTAGGTCATTGTATGTATATGTACAGCCAGTGTATATCTAGATATACACTGGTCATTGTATGTATATGTACAGCCAGTGTATATCTAGATACACACTGGCTGTACATATACATACAATGACCTAGGTTATAGATACACGAGAGGGGGAGCAGAGGGAGACAAATGCCCAGAGGCCCGGCGACTTTTTAGGGGCCCGGGTCGGGCCCGCAATCAACTTATGAAAAACATTATATTCAGTTATTCTGACGCTTAACTACAATCAGTTTAAACTTCAAGCATCTGAATAAAATCATAGGTGTATATAATATTATATAAATACAGTCTTGTTGTCAAGACCTTAAACCTCAAGACCAAGACCAAGACCAAGACCTTGAACCTCAAGACCAAGACCAAGACCAAGACCTTGAACCTCGAGACCAAGACCAAGACCAAGACTTTGAACCTCGAGACCAAGACCAAGACCAAGACCTTGAACCTCGAGACCAAGACCAAGACCAAGACCAAAAAAATCTAAATCAGGTCAAGACTTCTAAAAATTGTCAAGTCTATTTTAATGAAAACATGAGTCTTTTATTTTATTCAAGCAAATTAACTTTAAATGCAAACTGCAGAGAAATCCGAATTTGTATTCAAGAGTCCTTCATGCAAACTCTTATACCAAATGCCTTTTATATTTTATAAAAAAAAAACAATTCGCTCAGAATTTTCTGACCAAGACGTGCCTGGTGGGCCTCATAAAAATTCCGCCATGTGAAAAAATACGTTCTACAGGTGCTGAAGTCGCTGAGCGCTGACACACACAGAGTAGCTTTTCAAGCACTGGATGTAACTGTACAGATAGTGAGTCCTTTTGAAATCTTCCCATGGTTTATCATACCGTCTGATACAGAATAACTGTTGCTGCTGCCAATGAGTTTTCCTGACCAACATGACATGTATCCATCCATAGCTAGGCTATTGGTCGTATGATGCAAGCAGGCTTGATACAGAATTCTTGAGTTTTGTTAAATGACTGTTCATATTAACAGCCGGTCTTGGTCTTGGTCTTGCGAGACCAAGACCAAGACTTTCCACCTCAAGACCAAGACCAAGACCAAGACCTTGAACCTCAAGACCAAGACCAAGACCAAGACTTTTAAAAACGAACTCGAGTGCACTCGAGACCAAGACCTTGGTCTCGAGGACAACAAGACTGTATAAATATAATATTGTACGGTCGTACACGCGCGTTTATTATATCAATTTGAGTTTTGTTTTATTTTTTCGTACGACCGTACGATATTATAGGCCTACTTATATAAAGCCTAAAGATAGTTTAGAGGCCCATAACTGCTCTGCCTAGGGGCCCGTGACTGTTCTCCCTAGGGGCCCACGACTGCTCTGCCTAAGGGCCCGTGATTGCTCTGCGTAGGGGCCCGGAATTTCTGTCGGTGGCCCTGGATACACACTGATCTCTTAATAGACGTCATGGGAACCGTGTCAATGGCTGCAGTTGCGTTGCGTACAATCACAGTAAATCTTATTAAAGTAAATTCTAATTCTTTGTTGGTGAGTGACGTAAAGTTGGTTGTCTTCTTTACAGAAAGACTTTTGCGTCTTATGATAATTTTGTTTGCAAAATATTTTTGCAAGAAGTAAACGTTGTCTTTATAATTACTATGATTACTTGCTTATTAGTATGATTACTTACTGACTTAGGCCCAGGGTGAAAATTGTCGGGGAGTTGGGGGTTCAACCCCCCTAGTCTTTCTTAGGACCCCCATAGTAAAGCCTTCATTGCACACTCCAACTCCACAGGAATCAAGGTCTAACCCCCAGTTATTTTTCTACAATTCTCATACTGCTTAGGCCCTACTTACATGTATGTAGGCCTAAACCAGAGTGCGTTATGTCAACTGGTCAAATAAAGAATATACTTACTTACTTACTTACTACTTAATACACAATCTCAGGGCATTCCTTAATAAGGGAGAATTCAAAGCGAAATTTAAGTGCATTCTTGCTCACTATTAACCAATAAGCCCTGCGTGGGCTGCGGAAGTGGTAGTCGTATAATTAGGCCTATGTCATAACGACCTTCGGCTGGGGTCTGGGTCATAGGGATCTGTCCGATACGGTCGGTCGACCGCGGCCTCGGTGTGATCATTAAGAAGCTACGGATAACACGCAGCCTTAATGATCTCCAACAGAGACAACGACTGTAATAATTAACACATCCTCACAGACTGATGCCAACCCCATCATCAACCCAGCAGACCAGGATTGCAACCACTCAGACACCGTGAGTGGGTTAGTGGGTTACTCGTGGTTTGTAGTGTCTTATCGAAGTAAGCTAATGTATGTATGTCACAGTGTTCTGGTTGTTATAGAAGATTGATTTTATAAAGTGAAGCTGGGGTAGTCATCCAATAACGACTGCCGGCTGGGGTGTGGGTCATGATAGGGGTCTATCTGATTATTTCAATATTTATGTGTAGGCCTATGGTCACCGTCACACTTTATTCATAAATTTATCTTTACTCACTACATGTCAACAGCAAAGGAGTGATAAGTGATCTAGTATTTTATTATATCTTTGGTTTGAAATGTTCACGTGAACTAATTGTTGTAATAGCGAACGAAGAAAATGGAGAGTGCAGGATGAAGAGATCCGTGCTCTCCCTATTTATTCCATGAAGGTAATAAATAGGGAGAGCACGGAACCCCTCAGCAAAGGGCACTCCTCTCCTTTGGTTTCGGTCTTACCTGTCTGAACGCTCTCAACTGATCATCTCCGGTGATTCTAGAACTCGGTGGGTCTCGGTAAAACTTGGTGTTCCTCAGGGTTCGGTCCTTGGCCCGCTTCTCTTCATTCTCTATACAGCTGACATTCCTTCCCTACTCTCTAAACACGGGGCGGCTGGTCACCTTTTCGCTGATGATGTTCAGGCTTTTGTCCATGGGCCTCCATCTGCTCAACTGCTTCTCACTGGGTCCATTGAGGCTCTCTCTCAAGATCTTCATTGCTGGATGTCTTCAAACCGCCTTTCTCTAAACTCTTCCAAAACTCAATTCATCTGGTTTGGAACCCCTCAGCAACTCAAAAAGCTTGATTTCGTGCTCCTGTCTGATAGGTTTCCTCACTTCACTTTCTCGTCCAGTGTTCGTGACTTAGGTGTCACTCTGGACAGCGCGCTCACTTTTGCTGAGCACATTTCCAACCTCACCCGCTCCTCTTACTTCCACTTAAGGCGTCTCCGGGCTATTCGGCGGTCTGTCTCATCTTCGACCTTCACCTCAATTGTTCATGCATTCGTGTGCTCTCGGATTGACTACTGTAATTCTCTCCTTATTGGCCTTCCCAAGATCCGTCTTTCTCCTCTCCAGTCCGTACTCAATGCTGCTGCTAGACTCATTGCCCGCCTTCCTCGGTTCTCTCATATCTCCACCTTCATGGTTGAACACCTCCATTGGCTCCCTCTCTCTGCCCGTATACAATTCAAAGTGCTTATTCTTGTGCTTAAATCTCAGCTGGGTTTTGCTCCACAGTACTTACGTGATCTGTTTCAACGGCCTCATTCTGCTGCTTCGCTGCGTCGTCTCCGATCTTTTGATCGTCTTGACCTCTTAGTTCCTCGTGTCAGGACAACTATGGCTCAGTCCAGGTCCTTTGCCTGCATAGGTCCCTCACTTTGGAACCGACTTCCTCCTTCTGTCCGCACCACCATTCTCTCTGGTAGCGTTGCTTCTTCCTTTTCTCACCTTAAATCCTGCTTTTTCTCTCGGGGTCTCGCGCACTGGGAGCGCCTCTGAATGGTATATACCGCGAGAGGCGCTTTATAAATGCCCATATACAATACAATACAATACAATGAAGGACTATATTGCATCGCATTGGGAGAATGGAAGCATAGCCTACATTTTGTAAATTTCTGTAAAAAAACTGTTATTACACATTTTTATTCTAATGACCCTACCAGAGCATTTCGTTCTGTGGAATATGTGATTGCTAAAAATCACTCTATCCATATTTCTTCGTTCTACTACAAACTTGAAAGTATCTTTCAATAATTATCATCTGGAAAATATTAATTGCGTAACCAGTAATGCAGATGTTCACACCAGTAAAATGATAGTATGAATAAAATTATCTGTAGTAATTGGTAGACGATATTTCCAAGTTAATGTCATGCAAATCTCAGCTTTACAAATCTCAGCTCCCCGTTACTACATGACTTTCTCCTTACAACACCAGAGTGCAGCGCCACAAGAAATAATTATTAGAAATTACAATAAATCATAAATGTGATTTGAAGCATGTTTTATTATCAAAATGGAAAGGGTGTGGATAAAAATCGGCTGAACTCGCGTGACGTCATTTGGGTACAGCCTCTTAAGCTACTCGTGTCGGAATCGTAGTCTGTTTCTATAAGCTATTTTTATCTCAACCAATCACAGAAAAGAACATATCATTATATTCGCTAGTGTAGACCAAAGATGTTAATAGGTGGTGTAGACCCGCTGTAACAAGTAAATGGCGTCTATGGAGCGCAGCGCCCCTAGCGGCAAATATGTACAACGTCGTGTTTACATAACAATCCATGACAATCAGTGATGGGCAATAGTTAACTAATAAGTTCCTAACTTTTAGTTTAACTAAAATGTCTTAGTTAAGGATGAAGTTTAACTAAAAAATAGTTTAGTTAACACCATAGTTTAACTAGTTTTGTAGTTGCTAAGTAAAAAGTTTACCTAAGAAATCAGCAATATGCAACTATTTTACTTGCTTATTGGACAGAATACATTTTGTAGTAAGGCACAGTGTTAGTAATGACAGTCAGTGATGGGCAATAGTTAACTAAAAAGTTGCTAACGTTTAGTTTAACTAAAAAATTTTAGTTAAGGAAGAAGTTTAACTTTAAAAAAATAGTTTAGTTAAAACCATAGCTTAACTAAAAAATTTTAGTTGCTAACTAAAAGGTTTAACTAAAAAATCAGCAATATGCAACTATTTTTCCACAGTGAACATTGAACACTGTCAGCAAAAACATTGTAACACTGCATGGTTTTAGCATTAACGGCCCGTGATTTCAAATTCATACACTACTTACAGTACACATGTAACTGTATGCCAGAACACTACATATTGCATAGTTTGAAGGTGAAATTGTCATTGACGCTTTGCATTATTACAGTTCACTTAACGTCTTTTATTGTGAAAATGTTTCTCATAAAAAGTTGGAAAAGTTTAACTACTTTTTTTAGTTTAGTTAACTAATTTCCAAAATCAGTTGCCAACTTTAGTTAAACTATTTTTTTTAGTTGGAAAATAGTTTTAGTTTAACTAAAAAAATAGTTTAGTGCCCATCACTGATGACAGTACGCCTGTAACTGTATGCCTTGAACAGTACACATTGCATAGTTTGAAGGTGAAATTGTCACTGATGCTCTGCATTATTGCAGTTCACTTAACCTCTATTATTGCCCATCACTGATAACAATGTCTGTTAGAACCACTGCAAATTAACCTCGAATGCTTACTAACCCAATTTGCCTAGCTTCTTCTTCTTCATGAGGTACTTTGTGAAATGCCTTGGCAAAATCTAGGTAAATTATATCTACAGGTTTTCGGAACTCCTAGCAGCCTTCGGAAAATCCATGTTGACTGCCATTTATAATATCGTGCCCATTGAAATGTTTAACTGTACTATCCTTCATTATTCTTTCCAGGACCTTGCACATCACACTAGTAAAACTGACTGGTCTGTGGTTCTCTGGTTCACTTCTAATTCCCTTTTTCAACAATAGCACTGTGTGTGTGTGTGTGTGTGTGTGTGTGTGTGTGTGTGTGTGTGTGTGTGTGTGTGCACCAGTAGTTAAAAGAAAGCATGAACTCATTTGTCTGCCTAGCCACTTGAATGTAGTGAAAACTAGTAGTTAGTCACTGAAAGTTACACATTTCTCATTATAAGTTGCTACTGTAGTGTTTCACAACAGTAATATTAGCATTATGTGTACTACAGGCATTACTTTGAAACGATATTGGGTGGCTGTGAATAAGAAGAAACAACTTAGATGGAAGTGTTCCGAATGTCTCAAACAGAAAGCATCTCTAAAGAGGAAGACAGAAGTACTCGGATCAACCCTTAGCCTCCAGTCAACAACCTCTAAAGTCGCTCATATGAAAAAACATTTGCCAACTCATCCAAACATCTTTGTTTTTTTGAATGCGTTAAAAATAGTGCAGGCAAAAACAGAGATGGACATTTCAAAGGTAGAAGTAGGTGTGGAACCCCCTGTTCGCAAGCCTAAACTAGTGAAATTCGAAGCCAAAATCGAAGAGTCCTACAAAAAACACGTAGATGGCCAAATAACTACCGACCGCTTGTTGAGTATCGTTCGGTATCACACTAATGTATGTAAGAAATAACTCAAAGTGGAAATGACAACCTAGATGATGTGTGCCAGGTATATAGTAGGCACTATGGATGAAATGTGTCGCTTACTTTAGCAAACCTATGTTTCTGCCCATTCACCTTTGATGACAACATCTTGTAATGTTTTGGGCATAATAGCAATCCCTGAAGCCTCGCTCGAGTTAAAATCAATCGAACCAACTCGTCTGCTGGATATAGGTAATCCATGTATGTTATTTTATTCTATGTATGAGTGATTTGTGTGCTTTGTTTAAATGGGACAAATATATAGCAAACATTTACATAGTTCATTAGTAGTAATGGTCTAGTTATAAGATTTCAAGCCTCAGAGCTCCTGATTCTAGATAATCTACCGCTCTACGACCTTCCAGCGTCCTCACGTCTAGAACCTCTCTCTCTCTCTCTCTCTCTCTCTCTCTCTCTCTCTCTCTCTCTCTCTCTCTCTCTCTCTCTCTCTCTCTCTCTCTCTCTCTCTCTCTCTCTCTCTCTCTCTCTCTCTCTCTCTCTCTCTCTCTCTATCTCTATCTCTCTCTCTCTCTCTCTCTCACTAGGCTTTAAGGCAGATATTAATGTCAATATGCATAATTTTTATCAACTGGAATGTGCATTTGCTTATGATAACGTGGATGTAACTTTGTTCAGAATTCTTAAAGATGCCTATATTACCTTACGTATAGCACCATACTAAGATTACTATGCTGTATATACATTGTACAGAAGAGTTGTTTTATGCAGGTCTTTTAACACATGTTCTACATAGGCCTACGACTTCATTGTATGACTTTGGGGCTTTACAGTAAAGGCTGCATGAAACCAGTTGGCACTACATTAAGAATACTCCATTGTGTATACATTTGGCGCAAATGTTGGATTATGCAGTTTTTGTAGCATATGTTTTTATATAGACCTATATTTTTTACTGTGGCCCTTAGGACCTTAGGATCTAAACATAAGTGTGGGATCATACGGACCGCTATAGGCATTTCATTTATATGGGATTACCTGTTCCTTCTGACTTTGTTTACTATCTACCTTCGTGGTGAATAAACGTACATATTAACACAATGTCATGTTTTATATGGTCATCCTAAGTCTAGGTTTTATATAAAAGATATCGTTGGCAATACAGAAATGCGAGAAAACCATATATTCGTTATGATGCAGCGTCGTAGTAATTTTTGTAATTGAAATTGTAATTGAACATTTATGTAGCACCACTCACATCAGCGGCGCTCTCGACCCACATCACTGCCAAAACTGGCAAAAAGAAATGTTTTCAAGCGTCTACGGAACTGAAGTAGTCTACTGACTCTATTGCAATCCCGTCTCCCTGAAAGTAATAAATTTTTCGCAAATAAAATTGTTTTTTAAGTCGACCTATATTTTATAAATCGGCCAATCACTGCGCAGCACCACCGTTTTGTTGCGGCCAATGACAGCAAGGCAAAAGATATATAAGAGGTCGTTGCTTATTTCCACGGATATTATATTGATCAAGTAAGTAAGTATATTCTTTATTACACCATTAGCAAACGCACAATGGGACAGACGCTAGAAGCATTGATTGTAAAACGTTGAAGTAATAATAAATCGAAATAAAAATGATAAAATAAGTAATTAAAAAAGCAAGTGTTTTCTTATCATTTATGCAGTAATCTAGCAATGTAACCCTTCCCTGTCAAAAGATCACATCGTGGTATCTCATTGCGCATATCGCACGTGTTAAACTGCGCCAGATATAAGGGTCCACGTCCAGTCCCGGACGCGTCGCCTTACGAGGGCCTAGGCATCGACTACCACGAGTTCCA
The DNA here is from genome assembly GCA_963556255.1 of Allolobophora icterica. Lineage (NCBI taxonomy): Eukaryota > Metazoa > Annelida > Clitellata > Crassiclitellata > Lumbricidae > Allolobophora > Allolobophora icterica. Next base: position 75,158,456 of record OY744602.1, on the reverse strand, counting down.
GGCTGAAGACACGGACACTTACGACATCTGTCGACACTTTCCGGAGTGTATTTGTATAATCTGTATTTGTAATTACTGTGCTGATACTGCAATTACGCCATACATTTATACTATTTTGGGCGATATTCGGGAAACAGAAAAATATCGCGTTCTGTTTACATAACAAATGCATTCATTTAATTATTGTTATGAAGGAAAACCGGCGAGGTAAAAATTTCCTTTGGAGATATAAAAACATAATATTATTTAATATCAGGCGTAAAAAATTGAAGCGGAGCGACATCTATTTATTTTATTCCTATTTATTCCGGATATTTCTATAGCGCCTCTCGAAGTCAACTACTACTCAGAGGCGCTCCCGACTACAGCATATGATACTGTGCCACGAGAAATTGCGAGTGAAGGACTTGCCCAAGGTCCGTACGCAGCGGCTAGAGTGGGATTCGAACCTGCAACCCTCCGGTCACAAGGCGCCGAACTTACCACTGAGCCACCACGCCCCACGCGACATCTGTGGATAAGTGTCAAACGGATATACAATATACTTCTGAGTAAATAATGAGGGGCGCTATAATAAATTTTCAAAATGAATGAATGATCGAATGAATGAATGAATGTTATAAATTCCACTGAATTCCTGGGCACAAAAACATATTAGGCTATATTGAACAGCATCTAAACTTAAGGAGCATATAAAACATCTCTAATATTGGTACTGTTGGTACTAATACTATATTGGTATAATACTCTATCGCTCTTCTAAATCAATTGTTTTCTCTATCAGGCCTGTACTTTGTTGTTCTCTTATTTACCCATACTTATAGCTCATTGTTATCCCATTTAAATCGAACCTTAATAGATTACTTACCCTTAAAAAACAGCCCGTTATATAGGCGACATTCCTTACGCAGGTCATATTGACCAAGGTTTCAGAGACTTTGGTTTGTTAAAGATTGATCAAATTAGGTATCTATACATATAGTTTCCTTATATGCAAATTTGTCCGTCGTACTGACGCTACGTCACAAACAGCTTCTGTTCTATTGTGAAACATAAACCGGTTGTCTTGACGACGGTCGTCTTGACGACGGCGATCAGAGCATTTTAACAAACGATGTATATAGGCCTATAATGATACACTGTCGTCACGTCATAATTATGACGGGCAAATACACTAGTATGCAAATAGGAGTCTTTATGTATCGCTACGATCATGGCCTCTTACCACTTGTCTTCAATAATCTCTTTAATCACACCTCTGATCACCACCCCTACCTTACGAGAAATTTGACTTCTTATGTTCCCCAAATAGAATAGAATAGAATATTCTTTATTAGAACCAATTGCAAACCGCATTTTGGTGTAGGCCCTGCAGAAAATTATACGTGTTTAGACAGTTTATATATAACTGCTAAGCTAGGCCTATTAATGACAGTACTGCTAATATTTGTCTCAAACATATCCCGTTAATATTGATTTTTACTCAATGGGCAAACTAAGCTGCATAATAGAGCATCCCGATGATGAATGTTTTTTCTAGTCAAGCTATCAGCGGGGGGTATTTCTAGGTCATGAGCTCGATCGTGGGCGCAGGAGGTGGTACACACAAATAGGGCCTACTCGATTATGCTCTATTCAGTGTACTGTATCCCATTCCTGGAACCTTCTTCCTCGAGTCGGCGGTAATACCATTTCGGCGAATCGGGATTCGGCGATTCGCTACGAACAGCATTTTCGGCGATACGGGTTTTTATCACAAAATAGTTTCGGCGATTCGGGCGGTAGTAGCATTTCGGCGATTCGGGATTCGGCGATTCGCTACGAACAGCATTTTCGGCGATACGGGTTTTCTTCACAAAATAGTTTCGGCGATTCGGGCGGTAGTAGCATTTCGGCGATTCGGGATTCGGCGATTCGCTACGAACAGCATTTTCGGTGATACGGGCTTTCCTCACAAAATAGTTTCGGCGATCCGGCGGTTATACCATTTCGGCGATTCGGGATTCGGCGATTCGCTACGCGCCCGCGGGACCTGGAGGAACCAGCAGTAACACAGTTAGTGCGACCAGTAAGATAGGATGATAGCCAGTCTAACGGTTTTCCAACCAGCCCAAAGGAAACAGAGATGCGCTTTAGAAGTATAGCATGGTCGACAGAGTCGAATGCTGAGCTAACATCAAAAAGGGCTAAAAGGGTAATCTGACCACAGTCCATGGCGCCATATAAATCCGACAGGAGGCGGACCAGTAAAGTTTCGGTGGAATGATTCCTCCGAAAACCCGACTGGAGGGATGGGAGTAAACCATTCATATTTAGTTGAGATAGTTCTTTAGTTAAGAAACGTTTTTTAGTTAAGATAGTTCTTTAGTTAAGATAGTTGTTTAGCTCAGAGAGTTGTTTTGTTAAGATAGTCATTTAGTTAAGATAGTTGTTTAGTTAAGATAGTTCTTTTGTACAGATAGTTCTTTAGTTAAGATAGTTCTTTAATTATGATAGTTCTTTAGTTAAGATGTTTTTGAATTAAGATAGTTCTTTAGTTAAGATAGTTCTTTAGTTGAGATAGTTTTTAGCTAAGATAAGATAATTTTTAGTTTAGAAAGTTTCATAGTTAAGAGAGTCCTTTAGTTAAGATATTTATTTAATTAAATTAAGGTAGTTTTTTTTACTTAATATAGTTTCTTAGTTAAGACAGTCCTTTAGTTAAGATATTTAGTTAAGATTGTTGTTTAGTAAAAATGTGCTTTTTAGTTAACATTATTTTTTAGTTAAGATAGTTTTTAGTTAAGATAGTTGTTCGGTTGAGATAGATCTTTAGTCAAGATGCATTTTTTTAGTTGAGACAGTTCTTTAGTTAAGATGCGTTTTTTTAGTAAAAGATAGTTCTTTAGCCAAGATAGTTCTTTAGCTAAGATAGTTCTTTACTTAAGATAATTTAGTTAAGATAAGTGTTTAGTTAAAATAGTTCTTTAGCTAAGATTGTTCTTTTGTTCAGATAGTTCTTTAGTTAAGATAGTTCTTTACTTGATAGTTCTTTAGTTAAGATAGTTCTTTAGTTGAGATAGTTTTTAGTTAAGGTAGCTCTTTAGTAAAGGTAATTCTTTTAGTTTAGAAAGTTTCATAGTTAAGATAGTTTTTTAGTTAAGATAGTTTTTAGTTAAGATAGTTGTTTAGGTGAGGTAGTTCTTTAGTTAAGATGCATTTTTTTAGTTGAGACAGTTCTTTAGTTAAGATAGTTCTTTAGTTGAAATAGTTCTTTAGTAAAGATAGATTTTAGTTAAGGTAGCTCTTTAGTTAAGATAATTCTTGAGTTATGATAGTTTTTAGTTAAAATGTGTTTCTTAGTTAAGGTAGTTCTTTATTTAAGGAAGTTTCTTAATTTAGACTGTTCATTAGTTGAAAGAGTTTTTTGTTGAGATAGTTCTTCAGCTAAGATATTTCTTTAGTTAAGATAGTGTTTAGTTAAGACGAGTTTTTTGCTAAGTAGTTCTTTAGTTAAGGTAGTTTTTTTTAGTTAAGAGCGTTCTTTAGTTAGGGTAGTTCTTTAGTTGAGATGGTTTTTAGTTAACTAAACTTTATTTTATTTGTGTAGTTTTTTTAGTTAAGGTATTTAGATAGTTCTTTGGTTAAGATGGGTTTTTGTTAAGATAGTTTTTAGTTGAGATAGTTCTTTAGTAAGATATGTTTTTTTGCTAAGATTGTTCTTTAGTTGAGACATTTATTTAACTGAGATAGTTGTTAAGAAGTGCTGTTTTGTTAACATAGTTCCTTAGTTAAGATAGCTCTTTAGTTAAGATATTCTTTAGTAAAGATGTGGTTTTAATTAAGATAGTTCTTTAATTAAGATGGTTTTTAGTTAAGATTAAGATGGTTTTTAGTTAGTTAAAAGTTAGTTCTTTAGGGAAGGTTCTTTAGGCGGTTTGTCAGAAAGATACTTTTCTGGTGGTCGGTCACGAACATATAGCTAAACCACATGTACTAGCATTTTTTTGTACTGAATGCAAATTAGACCACAGAAAGTCATGAAAATGTGTAAATTTTATTAACCCCCTGACAGCTTGGCTGAAGCAAATGGTGCAAAACCACAAGTCTAAAAAGTCAAGTTAAGCCAATACAGAACGAACAGAACTCACACGAAAACAAATAACATCAAAATCGTTGTCCCTCTCATTGGGATTAACCTGTAACAATTAATATTTGATTGGCTCTCGGACACAATATGCACAAGCAGATCGGCCGTGGCGTGGCATTGAAGCGTGTCAAAGCACATAAGCACAACACTAAGAAATCACATTCATTGTCAACTACAGTCACACAAACAGATGTTACAAATTCGAACCTTTTGAAACAAAGAATCAGTACCTTTTGCACTTAATCAGTAAAACTGGTGACACTAAGACACTTCCTACAAAGCCAACAGTAACCACAGACTTACAAAAACACAAATATGCTCATCAAAATGCTTATGTAACAAAATAGTAATTAATCTTACTAAAAACACACACATTTTCTTTAATAAACTCCTCTCCAATAAACATAAAGAATATAGGTGTGAGGCTATTTTCTAGCACAAACCAGAACCTCTTAAAACATTCGTCATTATATTATGAATCCTGACTGTTGGGATGTAGACCAAGATTTAATTCAGCTTTAAACCATGATTGTTTTACCAGAATCTGGGGAAAATATGCTGTCTGATATGGCTCCCAAGGCAGCACTGTAAGAAGGTTTGAGTGTATATTATATGCAAGCAAAATACAAAAGGTACAAACATAAGCACAAGATACATCAACTAAGAAACAGAATATGATTTCACTCACCTTTTGACTTTGGCAAATGTCATGTAACATATAAACACTGTAGTCTAGTCTCACTGTAAATACGCGCACTGCAGACCGTTTGACTGTGAATACCAAGTATACAGATTATCCATACATAATTACATATGTACACATCAGAAGCTAGGTTCCAGTTTTGAGTCAGCCGAGTCGGCAATTGTGTTCTGCGGCTCGTGAATATTAGCACATCAAGTTGAGCCCTTCGTGTCTGCTCTTGCAATGGATTATCCTCCTGGAACAATCTCCCATTACATTTACACACTGCTGACTTTGTGCAGTATACATGTGTAACTGTCTTGAAATGCACATGTTTAGATCAGGTGCAGCGCTTTTGTAATTCACTTAAAATGTGCAATAATAAATATCTTGATACACATACATGATATATATGCACAAGTATACAAGTATACATATGAATATATCTTGCATGAATAAAAAACACCCATGTAAGATCTGACAATTCTAACAATTACATGATCAAATATTGTGTTGGCCACATTCATGTTAACCTTTAACGACGAAAAGGATTAGTTTTCCATACATTTTAGTGCATGTTCGTTATTAAAGTGTTAAAGGTCAGTCAGTTTATACATTTAGGTTATAATCATATATATATATAACACTCTGTAAAGTTGTGCCAGATGTAGTATACAAGTGGGTGACAAAATGAGCATTAAACTATAACAGAAATAAATACTGTCAAAAGATTAGCAAGCAATCTTCCTGCAGAATTATTTTTTCTAGCTGTTCTATCTTAAGAAAACAACTTTACAAAACTGAGCCTACCATGAAATTTCATGCTAATAGTCATATCCAAAATGTTCTTGCAAAAGCTCACGAAAAAGTCCACTAATATCAACCATAAACTGTGAATCAACCAACTCAATACAACAGCTTCACAAGAAGATATAAAGCTAAACCACAAATCAACCAGGTTTAATGTCTTCCTCAGCAGTCAAAATGATTCTTCTCCAAATCTGACTTACACTGCATCACACAGTTTAGCATACATCTGGAATGAGCAATTTTGTCAAATAACACAGTTAGCGGCTTTACTGTCATTCTTAAATGATATTTAAATTTCCTGCGCTATTATTTACATTACCTCAAATGACACAGAAAACACAAATTTCTTGTTTACTGATTTGCTTGTTTAGGAAATAACTTTGTGCTTGGAGTTCACATGAAAATAAGGTAAACAGCTATCAGCAGTTTTCTGAGAAAATTTCTTAACGAAATTTCTTAAAGTCTTTGTCTGGATCCATAATGAGAGAACAAAACAAGACATTGCTTCAAATGACTTATTAAAAACGCTTCACACGAAAACAAAATGATTAAGCCAGCAACTATACAAGAGCAATGACCTGCACAGCTTTCAGTGGCCTTTTATCCGGATGGTCATTATAATCTCTCATGCATCTAAAACTGATTTAAGAAAGTTTTATGTGTTATTTAGAACATAGTCTGGCCACACTAGACACCAGCAAACAACAGAACATGTAGCCAAATGAGTAAAGCAGCCTATTTTCAAAACAATGAGTAGCAGCCAAAGGTATTAACTATTAGGTGGTCAGTCTTTTCTCACACCATCTCACCATTGATAGTGTAAGGTCAAAGTACTCGATTTATAGCCGAATTCACTAGAAGGTTTTAGAGGACTAGAAATCTTGAAATTGTTCTTTCTCCTGATTGGAATATTTATAGATGTAGTGGATATCCATAGGGTCACAATCTCACTGAAATTAATCAGTACATGACAAAATCTTCAAATGAACAATACAGGACTTCAAGACAGAACATATGGCTGTTAAGAATCTTCAACACACATGAAAGAATTTTTTTAAAGTTCTTCTAAAACCGTTCTCATGACCCAAAGCAAAGCAACCTGCATAAATGAGGTTCAAGCTCTTGTAAGCCAGCTACAATATTAAATTTTCTGCTAGAAATGTACAGTTACAGAAAATAAAAACAGATAGTTCTACACACAACTCAACAACCTAGTCATAGTCCATCAAAACTAAGCCACAGTGCATCAGCATTGCTGCAGTACTGGGCAGAAACAGAATCTGTAAATGGCTGATAATAAACTCAACTGAACAAAATAAACATACAAAACAACAAAATATCTTCGGCCAACTGGTATGAAAGCAGGCACTTACACAATAAAATACTAGGGCATACAAATTTAACAGCCACAAAAACAGCTGCCACATGCCTTTCTAAACTGGAGCCAGACAAGGCAAATAACATGTTTTGCTTCATCAAAAGTACATGAAATACAAAGCATTCAGGCAATGACGATGATGATGATGAGGTTGATTACTGAAAATGTCAAGCAGTGCTGAAGCTAAAACAGTTATGACACATAGAGCATGGTAAGCTGAAGCATGCTGGTGAATGAGGATCCAGGTTCTTCACAGATCGTCGGAGTTGTTAGGTAGTCGAACACCCATGCTGCCCAGCATGTTTGAGGCCGGTCCTGGAAGGCCCTGCTGTGATCCATAAGACTCCAGAAGGTTCTTGACCATGTTGATGTCAACGTTAACTGGTCGGAAGTCGTCGTCTTCATCGTCTATGTCTTCTGGAAGAGCCTTGGTAGGTGGTTTCCTACCAGTCTGACCAACTGATGAGCCCTGTGCAGTGGCGGGTGTGCAGTGGCGGCTGCTTGCTGCTGCTGCTTCTTCAGTTCTTTCTTCTTTCGAGGCATCGGTTTCGGTCGACCATCAGACAGCTAACAAAACAAAAATGTATTTTGCTAGAGCTGTATAAACATGTTTCAGGTAGTATTGAAGGTTTAGAGATTCAAGTGCCATTTGTTGTTCATTTGGAAAAAGATCAAAGTCAACACTTCAGACACTGAAGTCCAACACAAGGCTTTCATTTTACGTTGCCTTACAAAGACAGAGTACCCTCAATCGGGGTTAATTCCCTACGACTCTAAGCCTGTCTCCCTACAACTGTATGCCTGTGATTACGCACGAGTTCGACACGCCTATTCAAAAGTATTACCTAATTTTTTGTCTAAATTTACATTACCTCAAATGACAAAGGTGCCTCTGTTCTTTAACATTAAAATCCGCATAGTATTTGATATTTATCACATTAAAATCCAGCAGGTTTATAGTGTATTTAAAGTGATCAGTTTATCAACAAAAGTATCAAATACAATAAGCATAGTAGCAATAGTAACAAGGCTGATAATCATCCTCATTAGCACATGAGAACATTGTCTGACCTCTTCATACTCATCTCCCTCTCTGGTGAAGGATTGTCCAACTGCAGTATGTGCCAATTCTCGATCCATCAGATCCATAAAATCTCTCACTTCCAATCTCGTTGGAGCCTCTTTGCCACCTTTTCTTGTCGGTGCCTTGCCTCCTCCTCCTCCCCCTCCTCCATATCCAGCTGATTTAGGACCAGAAGGACGACCAGAACCTGGCTTCTGTTTGCTTCGCATTGCATATGAATCTCCAAGTTCGTCATCAGATTCATATTCGTCCATTTCTGAACTTGAGTTGCTTTCTGGATCTTCGAACTCTGTTTAACATAGAAAATAGAAAAAGTGAAAATAATTATGAAGATTATTTTGTACATTGATTAACTCAGCAGTTTCAAGTCAATAATGAAAGATTTTTGCCAGTGGCATCAAAGATGTATAGTTTTAAAAGCCAATACGTAAAATAGTAACTAAAATATAAATCAGTGTATGCATTACGCAAACATCAACAACTCAAACAATTAAGACTTATATAAAGTATTGACGCCTCTTTAATAGTTGGTAAAACAAAATCATTTTTCTCTTCTTAGACAACTGCACCTTTTACAAATATTTCTTTCCAAATTGTTTAAATAGCTCATGCTAAATTTATTCAAATTTAACCATTTCGATGGCTTTTAAACTGGTTTATCTATGGTAGCTAACCACAGCAGTAAAAAGAAGAGCAGTCCCTTAAGCTATGGGTATGAAGTGTTTGCGAATTCATTTTTCTTAGACTCGCTATATGAGGGTTGGTTTACAATCTTCTTCCTGACTGTTTCATCTTCCCACAGAGAGTGTACGGTCAGTGTACTCATTACAGCTGAGATGACTAGGGAGTGCAGTTGGAGCAGAAATTTTAACCCTCGACCTCTCGGTTTACAGTCCAGCATGTTAACGACTAGACTATCACTACTCAGAACAACATGACATCAAAATAAGGCTTCATGCGCATTGAGCTGCTACAGAAATTCATTAGCACCCTTAAAGAATATACACACAAAATATAGTTGCCTCAAATCTACGTGAACATTGCAGTGACTGTATAATTAGTTATATCTGTAAGTCTTATATCTGTAACAAAATCTGTATGTTTAAAAATGTAGAATGTCTTTTGTATTACATTAGTTCTGTCCATGTCTGTATGCACCGTCAATTAAGAAATCAAGAACAAACCGAATATCTTTTGCATCGACTGCATGAAACTGTTGGGATCAAACTGTACATCATCATCTTCACCATCACCCCTACGTCCACAAAAAAACATTATCAGTAAATCACATCAGTAAATTTTCTAAAGCAACCAATACAAAAAGATGGATTAACATATAGTCTGAATATATAAATAGAGAAATTGTTTCATACAAATGGAAAGATATATGTACGTGCATCTCCAAGGCTCGAGATATCATGCGAGCAACACAACAACCTATCTCTACAATGTTAAGGAACTGATGAATTTTTACTTCACACCATAAACTTTTACATTGTTATCCTTCATTATTCCCATCTTTCTGCAAAGCAGAGACCAGATAATACAATGACCAACCACAGATGACACTGGTTTTTACTTTAGATGACAGCATACCAACATTGGTTTTCCAAGCTATAATGAGCATGATTTGTCTGCGATGAAGATCACAAAGATAGCACAAGTTCACTCCAACCTATCTCTTAGAATGCTATAAAACATCAATCACATCACCATCACTGCTTTAAATTATACTGGTAGCTTAATCTCCATCAACCTGTGTGACTAGGTACTACAAGCAATATCTCATACTTAAAAAGGTAACAGTCTAAAATTGCACAAGAATCATTCCAAAAGTATACATGTTGGAATAGCAGCTAGATCATGCAATATTCATGGAAATATAGCCCATTATTGGATTGTTGTCTAAGTGTTGGTACTTAACCACAAACAAAGAACAAAGTGTGTAGAAAATAAGATATTACCTTCCTTATCTCACCATTTGCACAAAGCATTTAGCACTAAACCAAGCTTTCTGCAAAGTACTTATAACTGATTCAACTTTCAACAGCAATTGGCTCTGGTAGACACAGCAAAACATCAATGATTTTTTCACAACTTCCATAATTACAATTCTACATAAGCAATTTTCAAGCTCACTTTGGAAACTCGGCTCCTTCATGACTCGAAATCTTCTCCACAAACATCTTCATACTTTCAGATACTTTTTCTAGATTGAAAGCATCTTGTTGCAGAGTCACATTCTTGCCAGACATTTTATTCAGCATATCATCCAACTGGTCTGGATTTATCTCTATCCAGCTGTCATCTACAGATCAGAAGAAATCAATGAATGCATACAAATAAACAGAAGAATCACAGAAAAATTAATAAGAAAAAATCCTCATCGCAGAAACTTTATTTAGGACAACTATAACCAACAAAGACACCAAATTAGGAAAGCAAGTAAATGTAAACTGACCATGATCTAAACACGCAACTGTAAATGATCAAAACATATTGCAAGTTTTGTGACACTGTAACTGATTGGTTGAGTGCTTATCTAATAAAGGAGTCTGAGTTTGAGGCTCCATAAGATTACTGTCTGCAACTGTTTTGACTCAACAGGTAATGCCTGCCATTGGATACTACAGCAAAATTTAAAAAAATAATAACATATGCAAATATGTTTCTTCAAGGGGCACACAAAAATTCAGATGGATTAGTGTTAACTGTTGTCTAACTAAATATATCAAGCTTCTAAAATCATGAGACAAAGTCCAAACCGTCGGGCGGAGGCAAGTCTTTTTCTTGTAGTCGCATCTGCTCCAAGTCAAACTGAACCGATTTCATAGTTGAAAGTATTCTGTGGCCAATGTCAGAGCCAGAACTGTACACAATATATAAAATGTCAAAAAGTTTAAATCTGAATAAATTTTAAGTACTTTATTTCAAATCGACTAATGAAACTGTACACTTGATACTCAACCTAAAAAGTCTTTGGCCTAAATGATATGCAATCATTACCCAAACAACTACACCGAAATAACAATTTCAGCTAACGTAACACGTTATAACTCATAACTGCACTACAAAGTATAAAACCAGTAAGGCAATCAAAACCCTTTTCTAACACAGCTTTAAGGACAAGTCAAAATATCTCTACTCTTTACATGCTAAGTGGATTTTATGCCAACAGGTGGCCATGAATTTTAAATACATACACCTCCACGGCAAAATAATAACTAATTCAATTGATCATTGTTAAAGTTAGACAACATCGTTACTGAATTTAGTACAAGAAAATATCATGTGATTGTCCAAGCATCATAACTCAGAACCTAATCAATAGCAATTTCAGTTGTTTTGAGAGTTATCAGATAATTAACATATAATAAAATCTGTTATTAATACCTATTGGGTTTAGCTGTTGACAAATAATATGCCTTGGCTTCATCCAACAGCTTGCAGTAGAGTTTTGAGCCTTCAATTTCTTCCTGTAGAGCAGAAGAACAGTTAGGCCAAAGGCAAGATTAATTATTTAACATAACAAGTAATCAATTACAGCAATATTCCACTTTCATAAGTGACAAGGTTGAAGTAGGGACCAAAGCAAATTCTATTTCAATTTCAATATACCGGTGAAATTGCATAACCAGAACAAGTTCAAATAATAAAAGTAAATCACACACAGAAAAATAACAGAAGCCAAACATGTGCCTTGTTCTATCTGTATTATTACTAATAATTATCATCTTAGTGTCATAGCTCCACAGCATGTGCAGTCCGAGGCTGTGTGTACATCTCTTCTGCCTTCTGCAAAAGTAAATTCAAGTTAACGCAATTAGTCCATCAGCTAGCATACTAAAATGAAATTAATTCAACAGGAAACTTCACAGTTTATGTCTTACCCTGAAATAACCTTTTTCCTGAAGTGATGTGACAAAGTGCTGCCACCTAGTATCTGACTTTAGCATCTGTTCTACGTTGTTTGCTTTGACATCATCTTCACTGTATTTTGAGCACAAAATCTCCGCACCATGAGCCTAAACATGTACAAATATTCGTTCGTGTTGGGACTGAAACACAGTGAGGCTTGTAAGCAAAACTTATCTTGAAAAGATAACTACTAAAAGAGGTTAACTGTCAATTTTAAAAGAGGTTGTTAAAAAGACTGATAATGCATGACAAGGGTAAAACAGAAAGCGAGCATACAGAGACAGAGATGAGCGAAAAGGAGGGAGGAAGTTAGTTGGCTCTAAACTTGGGAGCCAGGAAACTAAGCACACAAAGATGCAGACAAACTGAAAGAGACAAGAAGTCGACATTTAATGAAAGCATACAATTGGCTGTTAAGTGCTTTTGCACTCACAAGTTTCATTCCAAGGTCATAGGCTCTGAACTTGGCATTTGTAGCTGGAGGTAGCGTGTAGCCACTGCGACGATCTGGCTGAAACTTCTGCTGCATGAGCTGAGCATACAGACATCGAGTGAACTTCACCTGAACAGGTGAAAATGTTCACACATCAACAATAACACTAATATTAAACATCAAAACATTGTATTTATAATTTTAAGTTATATAGCCTCACTCCAGGAAGTGCTCCAAACTTGACAATACAAAACCACAAGCGACAGAATGGTCTTCAAGCACTTAAGGAAAATAAAGAGACAGAGGGAGGCCAAGCAGTTCGTATCACAAGATGCTAGGTAACTTAATCCAGAAAGGTGGGCCAGTTAACATCGGTAGTCAAGTAATTGATGATTAAAATTAATTAACAGGTAATTGAATACCATACCACACAAATGTCTTTGAAAACAATGAGACAGAAAATAACCTCATGTGAGGGCACAATACATAGACCCTACACAAGTATCCAAAATAACATATGCTAAACACTCATTGAACCAAGCAGAATCAATAGAAAGTTAACATTGTCATTCTATCATTCAATTGTGCTAGATGCTCTACAGGGATGGATATTCAACAGTTCCACTGGGATTCTGCCTTTTGCAAAGCAAGTTAAATTTGGATATAGACTTCCAACATGCTGTAAACATGCTGATAATCGCCTGGATGATTTTAAAGAACACATATTTCTTTAATTCAATGGACGGTTATAAATTTTATTACTGGTATAATTTACAAGTTAAAGGCAAGTTATTACAGCCAGATGCTACAATGATGTTCAGTCCTTCGGCTTGAACGCATCCATGGACTAACAGGAGCTATGAAAAGACTGATTTTTTAAATGATGGTGGCAGAAAATGATGAGTAGTAATGCAGGGCAAATGATCATTAAAACGAATACAGTATTCTCTATCATAAAATTCATTTATATAAAAATCATACCTGTCTCATAACTCTAGTGCCGGGACGAAAATGCCTGAACGTGACACATGCCTAAAAAACATGTTGGACAGATCTTAAGATCTGTAAGACATTTTCTATACATCATACATCAAAAGGTTTTAAATAAGGAAGGACTTTTAGTATTTCAAAGATTACCTACCACACACAACAAAAGCAGTGTGAAACAGGTTCTAAGATAAGCCTTTGGCAATCTTTTTAAAGAAAAGGTAGTAGATATTTGGTGACACCAAAACAGATAAGATGATACTGATAATAGGCCCTGATATTTGAAGATGATAGATAGATTAAGAAAAGTCACAAATGGTAATTTCAGCATGGCCTGTGAAGATGACAGTGAATCTAATTGGCTGAATTGCGTATATTATATCAAAAGAACTTCACATCAAATGTCACAACTTTTAATTTGACATCCAAATTCACAATTTGTCTACCACCTAGATTACATTTTTCTCACTCAGGTGTTTCAATTATGTTTACCTTCAAATCCAAGGCATCTCTGTGATAGAAAGCCTGGACAACTGGAGCAATAAGACCTGGTGAATGGTCAAGTACAGCACTTAAACCAGCTGGAATATAACAGTGAGTATGATGCAAGCTCTCAACCTTCTTCTCTGGATAGCTGTTTTAAAGAAATCAAAAGATAAATAATATCATCCAATCTCTCATCCGGCAAAAACTTATAAATTTAACAAATGCTAGCAATATAAACTATATCTTGTATTTATAACTTTTATATCAGTCACTATCATTAGGATTATGGACATAATGCAGCATCATGTAAACTTTTGTGCAGCCTGTCTCTCTGACACAAACACGTTTACCTACTTTTGCTAAACCAATAACCTGCAAAGCATATAAAGCCATGACTTTATGCAAAGAAACTAAAAATAGAACAGGCATATCTCCTTTGTTGTAAAGAATGATTCACAGATACGATACCAATGACAAAAAAACCAATAACACCAGGACTGACAACCAGGCTGACCATATAACTCAACATTTAAACACAAAGGGCACAATTCAACAGTCATAGTTTATTTAGTGTAATTTCTCTTAGATATCTGCTGCAAATGTCTAATTCACCGGTACACTGTGGATGCGCTTACACACTGCTGGCTTACCCATTACGCAAAAACGAAGTGGTATCATGTCCCCCAAAGCTATAAACTTAACACTTAGTGTAAGTTAGCAAAGCAAAAGAAATGTGTTCTTAGTTTTCAATAAAACATAGAAACTCAACTGATGTCAGTCACAGACATCCTGAGGGAAATAATGCCAGATACCAAGTTAGGCAAGTAGTTCTATATGAAAGACAGAAGTGCAGTCAGATAATCAAAGACAACCAAAGGCAGAAATGCCACATGGTGGTACTACAGTAGAACTGAATTAAGACATAATTAGCTACAGGTTGAGAACATACAGAAAATGCTGACATAATCCAGAAGGAAAGCACATCTGATAAAGTTAATTAGTCTGACAAGCTCTAAAAGATCTGCTATATAATACAAATGCCTGGTTACACAGCAAAACAGCGTGGACTTCACGCAGAAAACACTCAAGATTGTAAAGTCCACACAGTATAAAAATGATGCTCAAAAATATCTCCACACTGCTACATTACAGACTGCACAACAACCACTACTGAGTAAATATAAATAGTCTGTGGTGATGAGTGAATTCCGCATCAGATATCAAACAAGCACGATCACTCACTCGGCTATTCTGTTGCGAATGTCTTGCTGAATTCCGTTCGACGCAACAGTTTTGTCCTTGTATTTTCTTATGTAGTCGATGGCTTCTCCCAGGGAAGGCACTCCAGATGACAGTGAGCCAGACTCAGCGTCTTCTGGTTGTCTAGGAATCACATGCACTAGGCCTTGATAGATAAAAACCTAAAAAATAAATTTACAGACAGTGAAGGCATATACCAAACTATTGCAGATAATTTCCCATCAAGTTTCTCATGTAGTGTGGATTTGTTTAGATGCTCCAGGTATGTGCCGTTCTACTTAACATGAAATGGTATTATATCCCCCAAAGCTATTCACACCATACTGTCTAATGTGCAGTAGAAGAACTGTAGTCAGCATTATCCCTACAACTTTGCATTATTATCTTGCATCCATAAAACCATGCAACCCTGGGTACCTTTACTAAATCATTGGTACCCAGGAAAACCTGTCTGGCTGGCACAAAAATCCCATGAGAGTTTTACTGGCATTAGTTTATGATCACACTTTGAAAGGTCAGTGTAATTGAGGCAGCCTACATCCTCTACTGTTATTGGCCAACTGCAAATACTTGGTGCTTTGTGAGCTTTTAATTTTACAATGAAAGCTGGGCTGCACACATCTTGGCAAACACTAGTGGCAAACTGCAGCAATACAAAGCACTATTTAAAAGAGATCCATAGCTGGAATGCTCTTCAGCTATTTAGTGGAAACATTGGTCTGGTATCTAAAATCACTGGCTACCCCTTGTAGTTCAAAATGGAAGAAAACAAATGTAGCCATATCGAAAAGTGACTGCCATTACCCTCATCATCACAGTCAGATCACCACAACTTAAGATAAGATATTGGAGGGCGTATTATCCTCGCATACTAACAAAATGACCACTGCCACAGATACAACAAACATAATCCATCATTACACAAAGACTACTTCCACCATCACCACTGCCACAGATGGTGTTAGAGTGGTGGTGGTGTAAGGCGCCCACGCAGGGCGCCTTACATGTAAGGCGCCCTGTGTGGCTGCCGTTTCTACTGTACCGGGTATGTATGTTTACTGTAACTGACTGCGGTGTGTCAGTCAGGTTTAATAATAAACGAAAATATTATTATATTATACCACCTTGACTCCACCACCACCACCACTCTAACACCATCAGTGCAATTCCACTGCAACACTACCATGTTAAATTCAGGCATTAAACTGGAATAGTGTATAGTCTTTTCATGCATGTAACCCACACAGGCATATACCCATTGAAGTTAGCTAAACGCATAAGAAAAAGTTTGGTATACACTGCACAAGCATATACCTGGCAGGCTTGTACAGTGTACACACCATAAAATGACAAATAGCCTGCAAGCACTATGCCACATCTCAAAACATCTAAACTGGTCTGCACAATTTATATTTACCACATTCTCATTAAATTAGATGGGATCTGGATTTTAATAAATTCTCTCTGTAACATAGCAATAATCAATATTTAAATGCTTATTGAGGTCTACACTTGCTTCAGATGACCAAAAGAACATCTTGGACACTGGACTGCATCAGGTGCAATCACGAGACGCAGTTAGTAAGCTCACGAGATGAATTTAGTAAGCTCACGAGATGCATTTAGTAAGCTAAATGCATCTCATGATTGCACCTGATGCAGTCCATTTGCTTTCGTATATGTAATTATATCCTTAAACTAAGTTTCCCTACACTAACACACTAATAATACACACATTTTACTCAATAGTTTGCAGATAGATTCAACAGATATACAGTAACTTTAATTGCTATATTTAGATTCCTTGGGCCAGCTGTTATTGTACAGCAGTACCATGAAAACAAATCTAATACCAATGCAATACACAACAAAATTAACAAATCCTTACTTCACAAAGTGTAAGAAATAATAGTCAGAACAAATTTAATCTTTAGCAGCCATTTCTAATTTTGCCCACAACTTACAGAACCATTGTTATGATACAATCTAGAAAAAAGTGAACGCTCATGGTGACCATCTGTGCGAACTAAACTGGTATAACCCTCATGCCGAGGTAACCTAGCGAGAAGTGCGGGTTTGTAAGATCTGGGATATGCGTGTGAAAGTATGGCATTGGTCTCCACACTCACTCTGTTTGTTGCTGTTTCTGGGTTCAGCCACTTTGGCAAATGATTAGCTGCTTCAATCAAAAGGAACTCTCCATCACTATCATGAACTCTGAAAATGACAATCATAAAAACATGGAATACATGCTCAAGGCAGAAGCCCATTTGAAATGAATTTCCAATCCTGCAGAAAAATTGGAAACACGTATAAGATCTTAAACACACATAAGGAAATAAGCAGAATACAACAACTCCAGTTAATCCATAACAATCAACAAGTTACATGCGTATTTGAATGATATTTCCAAGTTAATTAACTGAACATGTGCCAACAACTTTTAAAACATTGAGAAAATATTGACGGCCCCCTCACAAACAGGAATAACTATACCAATAACAGTATATACACCGGTACTTGAGTAAAAGTCATCCTTGAGTATAAGTCCCCCTAGTGTTTGGGCTGAAAAATGTAAATGACCTATGCATAAATTGCTACCAAAACACATGAACAAGCTAAGTAAGACCAGAACCATATTAAAATTGTTATCAAGACATGAATTGCTATTTACCTTGCACACTATTAAGTAATATTACAAACAGGGATGACCAATTAAGACTTCCTTTGCCTAATACCGGTACATGCATGAACAATTAGTGATTGCCAGTTATAAAATATACCAGATCCCCAAAATGGGTCTCTCACTGCTTGTAGTCTAATTAACCTTAATTGCTGTCAAGCCTTTGTACAAAGGACATAAAACACAGGATTCGCCTGGCATCAGTGATGTTTGGCAGATTGAGTAGGATGTGGAAGACCAGCAGCACAGCAACAAGAACAAAAATAAACCTGTATATGGCATTTGTCACTCCAGTACTGATGTATGGATCTGAGTGTTGGTGCTTATGGAAGGAGGATGAAAGGAGGATTCAACTGGCGGAAATGAGCTGGCCAAGAAGAATATCGGGGAGGACCAGATGATATACAAAATTAGTAATGAGGTAATCTGGAAGGAGTTGAGACACAGGGGAACACTGGTAGACAAGATTAGAAAAAGAAGACTGACATGGTTTGGGCATGGACAACAAGAGATTACCAGCAAGGGCATATTGCCACATGGAGGGAACACTGAGTAGAGGAAGACAAAGACATGGATGGAAAACATGAGACAAGATCTTCAAGAAAAAGACAGGACATGAGAACGGCCCTGGATATTATCACAGACCGAAAGAAATAAACCTCACCATAGGCACACATCTGACAGAAGAAGAGAAGAAGCTGTCAAGTCTGCAGGGTGTTTGGTGTGGAGGTCATCCACAAGCTTACTCATATGTTTAGCCAAAGTCTTTAGCCCTGGGACTGGTAACTGAAGGCTTTTGTTTATGCAAAGAATTAGATCTGATCATGGCTGAGCAGGTAAACAGATGGTGTGTCTGACCCATAAGCACATAATACACAGAGTGGCTCAGTGGCCTGTACACTGAAATCTCTAAGCCAACATCAACCAAATCATAAATTCAACCAACAGTGTGGCTGTATGTTTGTAGCTGACTATAAGGTGTACCGGTATGTCATATGGGTAGAAAAGCACATTTTCCCAGGGTGGTTCAAAGTAGCACAAGAACAATTTCTCAACACATGCATACTTACGGCAATGCATCATTGCCGTAGTATGCATGTGTTGAGAAATCAGCTTAGGAGGTCACCTCATTCCTCAAGACCACAGGCATCAGCATCACCAATCAAAAATGTCAATAAAATTAGTTTTCTGGCAAACAAGTTAACTCATAATTTTTTGATCTTGGAAAGAGGAAAAGTGTTTACAGTGTTTTTGTGATGGATGGTTCTGGAATGATATCCAAGTGGAGGCATCAATTATTTTATGGACGGACAATGTACTACGTGTCACAATTTATAAGAAAGCTTTGCAGATCCAGAGGTGCATCTGCACATCAAGAGTTATAGCAGCCAGAAGTGCCAGGTTAGGTGCAAAACGCAAGAATGTCTGGTCTATCTGAAATTAGAGCCAAGCTGGTAATCAGATCAAATGTAGTCTATCATCTTGTTGCCTAAAAACATCATTAATGGATTACTTCTAGTTAAAAGTACAGTTAGAAGCCCATACTATAACAATTTAAATTGAAGACACTTTCTGGCATCTTGTAGAAAAAATAAATAGTTGCCTCAGGTTTGAAATTAGACCAAAACTATTCCAAACAAGGAACACAAATGCAAAGCAAAAATATTTTTTAAACCAATAGCATTAATTAAATATAAATTAAATTGCAATTGAGGAAGTTGAGCATGTCCCTCTGATGTCAATGCAACAGATTTAATCTGGCTATATATAATCAATGCCACCATAATCATCACAAAAGAATAAATGAATTGCCTCTTAAGTTAATTATGCCTCGTCCACATAGCCATCTAACATCATTTTCACAGCCAGAGACCTCTGAAACACACTGCTGAAGATTTCTTATAAATTGTGTCATCTAGTACATTGTCCAATGTCCATAAGATATCTGATTACCACCATTTAGATATTATCCCAGAACCAAAATCAGTCTTATTAGTCTTTACTAACAAATATTTGTTTCATTTTGTTTAAAAAAACTTTTCAGCATTAATTGTTGGTGAACTTCATTCTAAGTTCCATCGGTAGTCTAGTGCAATATGGTATGGAAGCCTTGTGCAATCTTCCGTTGATGCATCTTGTGAGTTGGCCTGACCACTGTTTAAGTCAATCCACACACTCTGAACTTTTAAAACTGCCCAAAATTTTTACAACTTATAAGTGTGCATTTACAGAATAAACATAATTGGCAAAAAAGTCCAAATCTAAAAAACACTTGTAAATGTTTAGTTTTCTTACTTGATAACTAAGTCAGGAAACGCTTTGCTCAGCTCAATCAGAAGAAAGACAATGAACCATTCATCTTCGACATTGTCTCCATAGCATGTGCGGCCAAACAGATGAGCAGGTGCACTACCTTGACAAAACAAAAACCCATCGTTTTAAATACAGATGCAGTGCACCAGAGTGAGCAAAATTCAAATCTCAGCTCAGTGACCAGTGCAACATATTATTTCTGTCTGTTTCTTTCACAACAAGGATATTATGCTTTAATTTTCAATACATTTGAAGCATATTAGAATTCATCCTACAGTTTTTGTCAAGCTGCTCATCAACATGAACTGATAACAAAAGTCCTAGCTATGTATGTGGCTAATGTACATATGTATTATGTAAGTACATACTTTATATTAGGGGTCAGCTGGAAATCGCCTCGGACATTTGCCTCGGCCGAATATTTAGTTTTTTGGCACTATTCGGAAGTATTCACCTCAGCAAATACTGTACACGCAAATAGTTGCTTGTCGGCCTCGCATGTCGGAATTTGTAGGCTAATAATATGAGCTTTGAGCTTCATCTAGCATATTCATTTTGAAGAAGAAAAGTACAAAAAAACACCAACACCGGAAGCCCACAACGGAAGTCAAGCCCATTTCATTGATTATTTATTTCAAAAAATCAAAAATGTATCAGTCAGTAATTACAAGTACAGAAATTTATTTCGATAATTTTTCATTACATGAAATTGTGAAGCTTCGCATTTGGAAGAAATGGTACTCGGTTCGTATCCAGATCCGGCAAATAGTACATCCAAATACTCGGATTCGGTACTCGGTGGAAAATGTCTACCCGGCTGATCCCTACTTTATATAGCCATACATACATACAGTACATAAAGTAACAAATGATGTAGATCTACATGACATTAGGCAACAAGCAAGCCTATGCTGTAGTCCCAGCTTTGTGTGCCTGTCTGACAATACCTGGTACTAATAAAACTATATAAAAATAAAACTTTGAAGATGCATCTTCTCGTTCAAACTTCTTAACTCTGCTCAGTCAGTTGCATTGGCTTCCTGTTGAATTCAGAAAAAGATTTAATTGGCCGGTCTGACTTATAAAACCCTCACAGCGAGCACTCCTACCTACCTACAGGTCTTCATCCACTAGTTTCTCCATACATCCCACCCCGCAGCCTGCGATCTTCGGTTATGGGTCTTTTGGTTGAGCCTCGATTTAGCACAATCATAGGTTCTTGTGCATTCCATGTTGTTGCCCCCAGGGAATGGAATCGACTACTAATGTTTATCTGTTGCTCAAACTCCTTTTCTTCTTTCAAGAAATGCCTCAAAACTCACTAAATTTCCAACTGGCCTTCAAATATCTGGATATCTAACTGCACTGCACCTAGCAACTGACTAACCACGCCTACGATTCACATTTTTGTGTGACTTTGGCATGTTAAAATGTTTGTAATAATAATAATAAGTTTAACTCTATATTTACCAACAGAAGGTAATTCGTATGAAACTCAGCCCAACAACATTACAATACAATACAACTGTAATTTGATAATGTCTTCCAAGGTTATAAAGTTCAGAAGTTCACAACAACCTTCATTGATCCATAACTGGCCCAATACCAGTGGTCGCAACTGATGGCCTGCAAATATGGCTCTCAGGGTAGCCCCTGTTTTATTAATTGTATTGTATTGTATCTAGAAATATATAAAGTGCCTCTCACAGAATAACTATTGAGAGGCGCTCTCACCACAGAAGCCCCGGGGAAACAGAAATTTATGCCTTTAGGGAACGCAAGACCGATGAGGAAAAGCCAGTCATTAGTTTGGCCCTGAGCAGAGGGGCAAGGTCATTCCAGATCGTGGGACCTGCTACAGCAAATGCCCAGTGCTGGGCCAAGGCAGTTTTAACATTAATAACTAGCACTCACAATTTTCAAATTCATATAAATAAATTACTGCCAAATGCGAATTTAACACAAGCATCCAATCATTTATTTATTCTAGTAAGAGCAAAATCCAAAATGTTTAACTTCCAGTATTAGAGAATGACATGGATTGAGAGATTACAGCTGTTTAATTTTTTTATATAAATTTATCAAAATACACTTTCACAGCCTGCAGCATATGACAGAATGCCAAAATGTGTAGGTTGGTGCTGGCAACAACTGTAGAGCAAACTTGTACAGGTTTTTTAATATGTCAGTGTCCATTTTTTTCTAGACCAAAGACTTGAATGAATTGTTAGGCAAGGTTACACAGACATGCACAGCCCAACTAAGAGAGCTGCTAGAAGATGCCAAGTGTGGAGTTTCTGAGCTGAGCAGCATTGAAAAGGCAAGACAACAGATGACAACACTCGCAACACATGAACCCCAACATAGAGCAATCCCATGCAGATTAGACAGAAGACCTTGCGTCTAAACAAATGAAAGCTATCAAGTAAACCTGCAATTGACCAACTAATTGATCAAAATTATATGCTAGAGAAACACGCAGCCATCTTGTTTAACTTGTTTAGCCCTATGAACACGCCTAAATAACTTTAAGGTTTTTGTACAGCCTGCAAAGATCAGTAAAACCACGCATTAGAATTGACATTATTCACTGAGAGTTTGCACCCTCTCAAATAAACAACAAGCCAGCAATCCTAAAAGTCATACTTCTCCACCTTAAATGACCCAGCCACCAATTCAGGATTATAAGCACTGTCTGATGGTCAAATGTCCTTAGAAATTGACTCTTTTGCTGCCTCATGCCACACGATACTCTACACAAAGCTTAAGAGTTGTACAGTAAACCAAAACTGAGGACAAATAAACTTTGTAATGCTCAAGGCAAATATTTAAATGTTGCTAAAGTTTGGACATATGGTCATTTCAAAAACAATTCTCAATTTGCTGTCAATTTGTTTGAGATAAACAATTACAAAGGAAACAACATAATAGATAACTCAAATTTCATTAGCCATATAAAACAAATCACCTAAAAAGAAGTTATGCAAATTTGAAAATGGTACATTTTTCGATTTTTTGTCATGAATGAGAACCATCAGTGCGCATTATCAATCAATCCTTTTATTGAAGCCATCCGAAGTACAAGGAAAATACAACATAAAAGTTTGAACTTTGGCAACAAGAGGAGACCCAAAAGGGATCTTGATCCCGCTTAGCAGGGCCACCTAGTTAACATTTATCGTAATACAAGTAAATGGCAGCACAATCAATACTTTTAGCGGTAACATCGATCAAGTTATATGATCAGCAGGTAAAAGAAACAATGATAGAACTCTTAGCTAAAGAACTTAACTATCAGTATACATGGATTCCAACTAAGGTATACAGATAAATTTTCATTAGTTAAAAAGAGATGAAAAAACCCAAAAAAACAACACTGTCTGTGCAAATAAACACATAGTATCTCGATACTACAGGGGTGGGCAAACTTTTCGCACATGGGGCCGCATTAAACACCCAAAAAATTCGGAGGGCCGGATAACAAATTTTTAACTTTTAATAACGACTAACATGAATAGAAGTTTATTTATTTATAATATATTAAGTAAACTTCGGCTGTTACTAATGAGAAGTATGCGACTGTGAACATGCATGTAATTAACTAACAAATTTCCCATAATCCGGAGTGATAATCCGGTTGCAATTCACAGTTTGAGTTCAAGTTTAGATCACTTAACTGAGACCTGTGCTTGGATTTGTTTATCTGCATAGTTGAAAATCTTTGTTGACAGACGTAAGTGAATGCGAATAACACAAACATTTTTAAAACCAGTTTGTAGATTTGAGAATTTTTCCTTTCTGAGTGAAGAAAAGAATGTTAGGCCTATCAAGTCTGATCCTTTGATCTGTTCTTTGAGAACAATGTCACGTTGTGGGTCAATCAACTCCAGCTGAAGTTCCGCATATGAGCTAATTGTCAATGTCAATGTGAACGGTATAGTAAGCACAGCAAATTCAGTCTCAAATGTTTTAAAATCCACAAATTGTCTGGAGAAATCTTCTGTCAAACTTTACGGCCGAAGGCTATATTTTTCCTACCCTGCAGTTTGCAACTGCAGGGTAGGATAGTTCCCGTAGTTTTGTTCTTTCATCTGCTTTGAAAGCAACATTAGCTTTACTTGAATGGATTTCACTTCTGCGCATACAGATCATATGCACAAAACATCTGCAGGGAAGTGGGGCAGATCGGCAGAGTTAATGCATAATGCATATAGTTATTATTAAAGACGAGACCGAAATAGTAAGCAAGAGAGCAGCGCCACTTGAGTAACGAAGAAAATCTCGCGGTCAAATTTTAAAAAAAATTTCTGAAGAATTTTGGGGCCGGATAAAAAGTGTTGGCGGGCCGGATCCGGCCCGTGGGCCGTAGTTTGCCCACCTCTGTGATACTAGTTTGCACAGTATTTGGTAAAGTTTTACGGAAATAGTTTTGGTAGCACGGATCTGACACTGCCAAGTTGAACTTTAAATATCAGTTCACATAGTCCAAGTGATGTGCTAGTTTTCTTACATCAATTTTCTATTTCCCTTCATTCATTCAACACTCTCGTGAATTATCTTCCCACACAGAACCCTAAAAAGTCTCAACTGCTAATCAACACTCAGCATTTCTTCACCTCCACCGAAAATGTAATAAGCCTAACAAAGCGACTGATTCAACTTGCAGAATTTCGATGCCACTTGACTATGTATAATGTTTACTTACTTGTCAACCCTAACATCCAACTATAGTCTATGTATTCTGCACAGCCTCCGCATTACCAGCTTTAAGTACTGCATTTTGAGCCAGTATTAAGTACAGTGACAATAGTGTTCAAATCGTTAATAGTTACCACACGAAAACAGCGAAAAGGAGAATCACAGAATTGACATAGGAAGGCAATCTCTACCTGTTCCTGAAGTGCAAACCACACTTAGATGAAAAGGGTCTTTGTGCCAAATATAATCAGCACAATGACGACTGAGATACGTCAGATACGCATCTTGTTTTTCCTCCAGAAAAGCAGCCTTCTGGTCGTTTGACAGTTCTAATCCATTAAAATCTGGGACAAGGTGATATTCAACGACATCTTCTTCCCCAGATCCATGTACAGATCCAGCCTGACTATGCGCCATTTTACCACAAACAATTATCGTTGGTTGCAATCAGCAGGCTGGTAGCAATATTAATGTACATGTACTAATTATTGTTCACCACACGCACAGTCACGCTCCCAATTTCCCATAAGCCGCCATGTTCTGTTACTAGCTTCCAAGCGTGTTCTACAATTGCTCCGAGTAAGGTTGGAGTACACTCGGAGTATATTCCGTTCAGATGTGGAACAATGGCAACTAGGAGGAGCACGTTTTAACGGGTTTATGTAAAATGGTCGTTGGGACAGATAATTTCCGTGACCCCTACCGCGAAAGTTTAGTTTATTACCAATATGACAAATATTTCAATAGCACATATGAATGCTTAATATTCTCTACTTTCCAATATCGGCGTCATAGTAAAAATGCGTATCATGCTCCTTCACATAGGCTAGGCCTAGGCCTACTTCATTGAAAAATAAACAGAATTGATAGAAAAATCGTAATCATATTAATCTCCAAACTTATAAAGCACCACTCGTAGGTCAAGCGCAGGGCACCAGCCTATTCACGAGCGATACGTCAAATCAGAGGGGTTTTCCAAAGAGTAGTCCAAAAAGGTCCGATCGAGTCTGCATGGTTTTCAGAGGGCCAGATCTAGATAGGAGGCAGAGCAGCTGTTAAGGCGGGTGTCGTTTAGGGCGAGAGGAATTGGAAGGCGAAGGATCAGAAGAGTCAGGGTACCGTGTTTAATCTAGACACCTTTGGGAGAATGTCGCCCCCGGGCCAGGATTCATGTTTTTCCCCCAGAGGCCAGCAATATTACAATGTAGAGACCTTTAGGGGAGGAAATTCCCCCAGGATATATATGTGTACATGGTTCCCCCCTCCCCCAGAGAGATGAATTCCTTAAAAAGTCATCACGTTTTGAGAGTAATTGTTGTAGAAAATGTTGTAAAAATGGGACTAAAAAAGGTCATCAACTTTTTTTAAGTACTCCTACCCTGGTCAGGGTAGAAGTAGCTAGGTTAATTGTAAAGGTGAGACCAGTTTTGAGTGGAAAGCCCGTGTACATTAATTTGCATTTACCTTAAAGAGTGGGCCATTATAATTAAATGGTTTCCTTTAATGGAACTTCTTCTATATGCATATGTTATTGTCATTGTTGTGTTGTTGTCGACATGTTGTTGTTGTTGTTGTTGTTGTTGTTGTTGTTGTTGTTATTATTTTTTCATAAGAGGGAATACCCAGCATATACAGATGGCAAGCTTGTTGTCAAGATCTTAAACTTCAAGACCAAGACTTTGAACCTCGATTGAGACCAAGACCAAGACTTCGAACCACAAGACCAAGACTTTGAACCACAAGACCAAGACCGAGGCCAAGACCCCAAAATCACAATCAGGTCAAGACTTCTATTCCTTAATTACTAAGAAATTGTCAGGTCGGAATACTCGCTATTTTAAATAATGAAAACGTTAGTTTTTTTTTATTTTATTCAAGCAAATTAGGCGCTAACTTAATTTTGATGCAGACTGCAGAGAATTCCTAATTCGTATTTACAAAAGTCCTTCATGCAAAATGTTATTCCAGCTAGATGCCTTTTGTATTTTATAAAAACCAATTCGCTCAGAATTTTCTTAAGTGTACTATAATTGTACGTGGGCCTAATAAAAATTCCGTCATGTGAAAAATTACGTCTTGGTCTTGGTCTTACGAGACCAAGACCAAGACTTTGAACATCAAGACCAAGACCAAGACTTTTGGTCTCAAGACCAAGACCAAGACGCTTTTAAAAACGAACTCGAGTGCACGCGAGACCAAGACCTTGGTCTCAAGGACACCAAGACTGACAGAAAGCGACAAATGTGGCCTAACTGAAGACCAACTGCACTAGCACTGCATCATCATCATCATCATCATCATCATCATCATCATCATCATCATCATCATCATCATCATCATCATCATCATCATCATCATCATCATCATCATCATCATCATCATCATCATCATCATCATCATCATCATCATCATCATCATCATCATCATCATCATCATCATCATCATCATCATCATCATCATCATCATCATCATCATCATCATCATCATCATCATCATCATCATCATCATCATCATCATCATCATCATCATCATCATCATCATCATCATCATCATCATCATCATCATCATCATCATCATCATCATCATCATCATCATCATCATCATCATCATCATCATCATCATCATCATCATCATCATCATCATCATCATCATCATCATCATCATCATCATCATCATCATCATCATCATCATCATCATCATCATCATCATCATCATCATCATCATCATCATCATCATCATCATCATCATCATCATCATCATCATCATCATCATCATCATCATCATCATCATCATCATCATCATCATCATCATCATCATCATCATCATCATCATCATCATCATCATCATCATCATCATCATCATCATCATCATCATCATCATCATCATCATCATCATCATCATCATCATCATCATCATCATCATCATCATCATCATCATCATCATCATCATCATCATCATCATCATCATCATCATCATCATCATCATCATCATCATCATCATCATCATCATCATCATCATCATCATCATCATCATCATCATCATCATCATCATCATCATCATCATCATCATCATCATCATCATCATCATCATCATCATCATCATCATCATCATCATCATCATCATCATCATCATCATCATCATCATCATCATCATCATCATCATCATCATCATCATCATCATCATCATCATCATCATCATCATCATCATCATCATCATCATCATCATCATCATCATCATCATCATCATCATCATCATCATCATCATCATCATCATCATCATCATCATCATCATCATCATCATCATCATCATCATCATCATCATCATCATCATCATCATCATCATCATCATCATCATCATCATCATCATCATCATCATCATCATCATCATCATCATCATCATCATCATCATCATCATCATCATCATCATCATCATCATCATCATCATCATCATCATCATCATCATCATCATCATCACCAAATTGACATATAGGAGCTATATATAGGCCTACTGCAGTAGGCCTACGTATGATAACAAATAAACGGTGTTAAACCGAATTAAGGAATGATGCAGGGAGTCTTCTATTAGTTAAACGTTAGACCATAAGATACCAAGCTACAGTTCGCTTTATCGCCTATCATTCTATCCTCCCTCATTCTTACTACAATTAGTAATTAGGAGCCTCGATCTACTAGCGTGGTCTTTGATCCCTTTTGGGTCCCCTCTGTAACCAACTAGTTACGAAAAAGACATCTTTTATTGATGGTTTTACTTTTCTGTTTACTTTGATTGGTTGCAGGAATAAATTTGATTTTGATTTGATTTGATGTTTAATCTGAGTTTTTTGATGACGCCTTGTGATTACTTATTTATCCGTCGGATAAAAATCGATTTACCAGCAGGGAATCAGATGATATCCCAGCTTGCGCTGCGTCTGCCGGCCACGTCTTAGTTGTGTTCATGTTTAGTAATCGTTAATTCCATTTGCTAAAACAAATAAATTCTATTCAAAATGAATATTTTTCGGCTAGTCGGCGATCTTTCGCATCTCTCGGCGATATTCCTACTGCTGTTTAAAATATGGCAAACAAGATCATGTGCTGGTAAGTTGTAAAAGGGCAGAGTAGAGAGAACTCCCGGAGCCTGGGACCAAAAGAATCGTCCGTATAATAGCGTTGTCGGATTCAGTTCTGTCAAATCCGGGTTAAGGTCGTGTCATACCTCCAGAGTAACGTTTTTATTGGCATCTCCAAAATATGTCCCGAGATATCCAAAGATTGTATTTTATCCACATTTTCACTTGGCTTGCCTTGTTGTGTCCCGTTAGCCCTGCTTGTTTCGAATATTTTTGTAACTGGTCATCAGATGTGTTCAGGCCTGCAGAAAAAGAGCAACTACGGTTATCATCGGTGATGGGTCCAGCTAAGTTTGAACAACTTGACCACTCCATTTAAGAATCTTGGGCTGACGTTTTACTCCCAATTAACATTTAACCTATACTGGTTGCAACGCATCATAGTTGTGCATAAAAGCCATGCATAAAGTTCAGTTGTGTTTGCCAATGGAACTCACTGAGACTGTTGTATATAGTGCAGTTGCTGCAATTCACTACTGTAGAGCAATCCAAAGTCTACCATTGCCAAACTGCTTATTGGTACCAGTCATATTTGTTATAGTTTGCTTTAAATTATCTGCAAGAGGTAGGGATCGGTCATGCATTCTCGATCGTAAGGTCTAAGGTTATGGCTTCTTAGGTGGTAGTAAACCTATGCAGCATGTGACCCGGGTCCTTTAGGACAGAGGTTCTTAACCTTTTTTGGCACACGACACACCTAAACTTTCATCCAAATTTGGCGACACACCATGCAATCATTGTATGTTAGTATTGTGAAAAATGTTAAAGTTAAACTAGTTAGGCCCTATTTACTTAAAATTTTAAATTTTTAACATTTGTAATTAATGAAACTGATTCATATTGAATCCTTTCTATTTTTTATGTTAACTTAGTAGCAGTTAATGGGTTTTTGATCCTGGACTTTTCTTTGGATCATATTAAAATGAGGATCCACAATATTTGAAGTTATCATCGTTCCACTTGCACAAAACAGATTTCTTCTTTCTCGTGTTTTTCTTGGTTGCTTTACTAAAACTATCAGCGGCAGTAGCATCGTTTTCGTATTCACTACTGTTGGTGCGAGAATCCTTCTCATTGCTACAAAAATCTGATTCCGCATTATCAGTTGTAGATTCTCAAAATTTTCGTTTGCTTCTGATAAATTTGTCCATTACGAATGTTATGGTAATGGGTAAAAGTTCACATCGGCACGGTCGCTAACGTGTATGCCTATACTGTATAGCCTAAGGAAAACATCATGGCCGCCTCTGATTGCGATATGATTGAATAAATAAATCGAGTACTAGAAATTCTCATAGCCTAAGTACGCTACAGTAAGTGTAATGCAAGAATGACGGAGGTAGGCTATGAAATCGAGTGCTAGGAATTCTCATAGCCTACGTACGCTACAGTAAGTAAGTGTAATGCAAGAATGACGGAGGTAGGCTATGAGAATTCGCGACACCAATTTTTCGCGACACACCAATGACACACCATGTTTACACGACACACTGCCAGTCGATTCGCGACACACTAGTGCGTCGTGACACACCCGTTAAGAACCTCTGCTTTAATATCACCGAGAAAAGATTGATGTATGCCTGCTGGCAGAGCCACTCAGAAGTTGGATTTTCATCTGGGAGATACCGGTGGCAGATCAGCTATTCATTACTGATTGATCTCGGTTCTTATCCTTTGATTCACAAATCCTCACTGTGCTAGGGCAGCATAGATAAACTGGGCCACCGTTGTTGTCTGCACCACATCATGGAGCTGCGGAACAGCAAGGCCATGCGCGACAAGGATGCGCATGGCATATATTGACTGTCTTGCTTTACAGCATATTGTAGTTTTATGTGGTTTGAGGCTGAGGGTCTCTGTAAACATGACCCCCAGATATTCAGGCTTTAGACCCTAGTCAGTTCCGGGTTGGCATTAGGGATACCACTGCGCCAACTCCTCCCCTTACTTGCTTTTCTATTGGATAATTGCTGCTGGGCCAGCAGCACTTTATCGTATCATATCACATGTAGACATTTGTAAAGTTCTCACAGAATTACCATTCAGAGGCTCTCAGCACAGAGGCCCCTGGGAAACAGAAATATCTTTAGGGAACTCTAGACCGATGAGGAAAAGCCAGTCATTAGTTAGGACCTGAGCGGGGGTTGTTCCGGATCGTGGGACCCAAAACAGCAAGCGTCCGGTGCTGGGCTAAGGCAGTTTTTTAGTCCTGGGAACAAAAAGATCAAGCCGATTTGCAGAGCACAACGAGAGAGAAGAAGATGCAGATAGTGGCTTTTGCAGATAGTTCGAGAGATATTTCGGGGCAGAGTTCTGCTGAGATTTGGAGACAAGGAGGAGGATCTTATAATGGATGCGCGCGGCTATAGGGAGCCAGTGCAGGATATCAAGCATGTAAGGAGAGATATGGGCAGGTAGACTAACTGGATTTGGACATCTGTGAAATGCAACTTGACCAAGAGATGCTTTCGTTGGCAGTTATTTATAGATTTCCCCAGTAGATTTTGTGTATAATAAGTTATTTCCAGTGACTGGTTACATGGTTCAGCTGTTGCACTTTAGGTTGACTTCAAATGTGGCTAACCTGTGAGCAACTCATTAGTGATGCAGATGTTTATAATACATCTAACATAGTATACGAAAACTATTTTAAAGCAAATTGCTTTTACAGTTTCTAAAATGCATCTATTCTGATTTTGTAGGATTGTCTGGCAAGTCACAGATCATGTTTGCTTTGGTGTTCACAACACGTTATCTTGACCTCCTGACAACATTTGTGTCTCTGTACAATTCTGTCATGAAGATCATCTTTGTTGCATCATCAATTGCAACAGTTTATCTTATATGCATTAAGTTCAAAGCAACCTATGATACCAACCATGATACGTTTCGCATCGAGTTTCTCATTGTTCCAGTGGCGGGGCTGGCACTTCTTGTCAACCACGAGTTTTCAGTTTTAGAGGTTTGAACTCTGTCCTCATTCACATAAATTTTGTCATATTACATGTAATATACACGAAATACACGTGCATTTCCCTGGTTGCAGAAGTATGGTTAAAAATATTTCCTTGCCAATAGGTAAGTGTTCTGTATTGAAAGGAGACATCCTTTGTCACACAAAGGTTTTTATGGTGTGTATGTTCACTGCAAGATATAGTGATGCTGTAGTTCTAAATTATTTGTTTAATATGACGGAATAAAACTAGATATCAGAGGTCTTTGAGGTTTGATCTACCATTGGTTTAAAATTAAGAAAAGCAGATTTTTTTGAAAAAGTAAGGCCCTAAAATAGAGGCTGAATTAAATTTGGTTATGGTAATACCACCTATGTTGTATAATTTTAAAGTTATTTTACTATATTTTCAGTTTTGTTGTCTGTTGTTTTTTGTCTTGTAGATTCTTTGGACCTTTTCTATTTACTTGGAGTCTGTTGCAATCTTGCCTCAGCTGTTCATGATAAGCAAGACTGGAGAGGCTGAGACTATTACCAGCCACTATCTGTTTGCACTGGGCAGCTACCGTGGTCTGTACATCTTCAACTGGATCTACCGCTACTACTTTGAGGGATTCTTTGACTTGATTGCTGTTGTAGCTGGATGTGTTCAGACTATTCTCTACTGTGACTTCTTTTATCTGTACATCACAAGGGGTGAGTAACTCTTGATTTATTTTTGCACTCTTTCTTTGATTTGTGTTGTTTTCGCTTTGTAGCAGTTAATAAACATGTCTGTACCCTTTGCACAATGGTATTTTTAGCCCTTACTTATGGCCATGGGCAGGCTTTTTAGGGTTTTGATCTATTTCACTCCGTAAAGGCGAAAACATTATAGCTAATCAACCACTGAAGATATTTAAAGTGTAAACATGAAAATTTTTTTAGAAAGTAATTTTGCACTGGCCTGTGTCATTTAATGGTTTGTATGTGTTTGTATGTTTAGATATGAAAGGTGACATACATGTGTCCTCACATTGTCTTGTTACATTCTTTTGCTGTTTAAAAAAAATAAATGTTACTAAGAAATATAATATAAATAAATAAATTTTACTAATACAGGCTATATGTAGTGTTTCTTCAACTAGTATTAGGTGACATTTGAAACTTTAGAGTAAAATACAGTTGCCTTTCTCTTTGCTGGTTTGGTGTATAAAGCATTGTTTTTGAATGCACATTTGCACCTTCAACAATCACTGCTCAGTCTGATGTTGCGCAAATCTCCAGCAATCATTGACTAACATTGCTAACATCCTCGGTTGACATTTGATCTGACTTTTGGTCTCGCTGTCAACAACAACAACACAACAACAGAAACTCAAGTTACGATCAGCCTAGCAACAGAAGACAGCGCCATTAAAAGTAACAAGTGCTCTGCATAGGGAGACAAAAACGTTAGACTGGCAACCAAAATATTTCCGCAGGACCAACAGCCAAAATCCAGAATGAACTCAAATAAAATACAGCATCTATTATGGGCTGTAATTTTCACTTCAAAATGATAATACAGCTTACAACTTATTTATCCTTATATGCTATATGTAACAATATACAACATAAAAACTCGTGTTTTTAGCTTAAAGATTTTGTGTGATGAAATCCAGTGCTGTATGCATTTGCGCAATATATTGCAATTAACAAGTTGCTTTGATGAATCCATTATCTTTTTTGTATTGTGATATGCCTTATACTTATTTTCTTTCAGTTTGAACATTCACGGTTAGTTTAATGATTGACTGCATTTATTGTGTTTCAGTTTGGAAAGGGAAGAAGCTGACTCTGCCAGCCTAGCTCTGTGCTGCCTAGTGCTAAGAAACTGAACTTACGAATGGTGGCCCAACTCGTTATGAGCTGTAGCGTACTGTTGTTGATAGCATGCATCCGTAAACAATGTACTTTTTACTGATGTTTGAGTAGTTAGATAATATGTGGTTCTGTGCAGTCTATGATGTTTACTGGTACCACTTAGTTTACAAGTAACAGTTGTATCGCTGTGTGTAATGTTCACGGTTAAGGTCAGGTTTGCATTTCAAAGACTGTTTATTCATCATCTAAACGTGGGAATAATGCTGTTAATCGGAGTGCTATAGGCTTTAAAATATTTAGGTGAAGAATTTAGTTGTGACTCTGATTTGACCATCAGTAAAATTTCAGTTTTGGTGCTAACATTTTGAAATGAAATTGTTGCTGTTGTCGTTGTTTGTGTCTTTGTTGCCATCCTGAAATACTACACCAGCTGTAGTATTTCACTACACTACCAGCTGTAGTATTTCACTACACTACCAGCTGTAGTATTTCACTACACTACCAGCTGTAGTATTTCACAGATAAAATAGTGATTTATTGTATTTGTCTCTAAATATATTTGTGCACTGTGCATGATCATATTTCATCCATGACTTGGATACAGTGCATAATGCTGGAAACTTAACTCCTGGTGTGATTTGTGGCTTTACTGGAGATAACATTTTATAGGATGCTACAGGTAGCAGTTTGAAGTACTTGGATCTGGTCTGGATATTCAAGATTGCAAATTACAGCAGGCTTGTAAATAAAACAACACAGGACCTTCATATTTTATCTGAAGTCTTGTTCATGAATTGCGATGATTTCACCTATAGACGTTGTTGATATGATCTTTGACAAATAGTTTAGGAGTGATTGATTAATTGAACATAGAATAGCCAATTAATATTCTGTATCCTGAATCACAAAAGAACATTATACGTTGCTTTTTAATACCAAGATTTTAGAGCTTATCAAAGAAATTTTTTACTCTTGCAGTTGATAATAAAAAATGGCTGGGAAGAAATTAATAGAGCTTTTCCAAGAGCTTAGACTTTAGTTTGCCAAGTGTGGATATGAACTTTGCACTTATTAGATGCCTAATGGACTGAACCAACAAAACCAAATGGTGCATCACTTTAATCGTTTGTTGCTAAAGATTAGTGTATTTTCAGAACCTTTTTCAGTGGTTGTCTTCATATGACGGCACCACGTAAATGATTTCCCACCTGGCTAAATGATCACAAAATGGAAAGACAAAATAGTGGTGCAGAAGTAATGACCTGGGTTGTCTGTTTTATTGGAAACATCTGTAAAATATGGTTGAATGTTGTTGGTCAATGCCTGATTGGAAGTAGTCAGTTCAATGGTGGTATGATTGTACTTGTCGCTATAGCAGCCATTAATTATGTTGTTTTCAGTGTTTATCTATGCTTTTGTTGTTATTTGCTGATCTAATTCATGATATTATTATTTATTATTATTGGTTGTTATTCATTACTATGTACATGTATTTTAATTTGGTAAGACTGATAAAAACAGCCAGTGAATAAATTCACAAAATTTCTGTCACACTTGTGTGATTGTCAGCAATCCACTCTACTGTATTTAATTTTGATGATCAAGCAAATAATAAAACAAATGAAGAAGTGTTGGGAAGGATTGAAGAAGAAAGATCCCTGATACACACATTAAGAATGAGGCAGAGGAAATGGATTGGACACACGCTGAGAGGGGACTCTCCGAAGAAATGTCATTGAGGGAAGAATGAAGGGGAGGAGGACAAGGGAAAGACCAAGAAAGATGATGCTGGATTGGATGATGAAGGAAGGATATAGAAGACTCAAAGAAGAGGCTCAAAATCGAGAACAGTGGTGACGTCAGACATTCGAACCTGCCTGAAGGCAGAGAACCAGAAGAAGAAGATCAAGCTGAGAAACCTAGTTTTTAGTCAATGTTTCCTCTAGATATGGTGTATGCAGTCATCCAGTCAGCACTTACAAATGAATTATATCATCCATAGTAAATAAGATGGATATAGCCCATTGTAACCTAACATGGGTATACGATAATGCGGTGTTAAGTTTACTGGGCTGTCCATCTGTTGGGGTTCAAAACCCTGCAAGGACTGAAAATTTGAAACAGAATTTGTTCCACAACCACTCTTTCAGAACTTGGCTGTAAGATGTGTACATTGATTTATTACTGTTGATGGAGCGACGATATGACCTGGGGATTAGCTGTTGTCCTATTTTGGTGATGCTATATTAAATGAAGCCACTAACACTTCTTGCACATGGCCACCTTTCAGGATTGACAGAAACGGCCATTTTGTAGTCTGATAGGCCTAGGATTAATTTGTAGTCATAGATTTCTTACTTATTATTGAAGCTGGATATCTGCAGTTATGTTACTAATGTCTCTGAAATAACGATGGTTAGAAGCATCTGACGAACACCAGCCTTGACTGCCAGTATTAAGTCTGGGATTTGATGACACTGAGTTAAAAATAACACAGCACATGACTGCAGAAGGAATTGGGAGACTTTACATCAACACATGATGTTTCGTAGTATGACAAGCAGAATACTTGTATGTAATTGATGCTTAGGAAGTGAATGTATAGCGCTACACCATTAACACATTAGCATAATCATATGGATCATGAAAGAACATACATGTATGTCATCTGCTGTCATTATTCACATGAGTGTCGTCATAATGATCGCCCACTTCGGCACGACCAGCTGTTGGTGGTCTTTGGACAGTCACACAGCTGTGGTGGTGGGGGGGGGAGGGAGAAGAGAGAGAAACAAAACAGACTGGTACAGGCTGTTTCTCCATCTTCTCGGATTTCCGTTTGGCTTTCAACCGGATATGTCGTGGAATTTGGCATGCATGCCGACTGCTTAGCTGCAACCATCAAATGATGCCTTGAACCGACTTACAGTTCCGCTATAGAAGTTCTTGGATTGTTATTGTATGCAGGGACAGGTGTGATAAGCCAGTGATTTGGATGCAGTTTAGGAGTGAATCTGAGCAATTTCCTCATTTTGACTAAGGTCAAAGTCTATTCAGAATAATTACAAGAAAATCTATTATGGATTCAGTTCAGTTAAGAAGACATAAAATTATACGAAATACTTATCCTCCCAGGTTTAAAGGAGTTGTGTCTTTATATGGCATTAAACTGGCTGCATATATACTGTAAATAAGTATGATGCCTATGAATCAATGGTAAAACAAGCCACAGCATTCATGTACACACACACACACACACACACACACACACACACACACACACACACACACACACACACACACACATAACGTACTTGAACTAAATAGCCTGCTTACATGAAGCTATATAATTATATCCCCTATAAAAGGACCCTATGAGATGTTGAAGAGGTGCTAAACATTCAAATGTTCTATAGTTTCTGTGTGTGAGAGACAGACAGACAGACAGACAGATAGACAGACAGACAGAACCAAAGTAATTATCTTGAGCACAAAATATAGGCTAATGTAATGACGTTCTTGCATTCATTGTTAAGGTAAAATAATTTGCCGCAGGATTAAATAAGCTTGCGTGTGCAGTGTGCATTATAAATGGACGCGTTGTGTGCATAGGCAAAAACGTTGAAACGTGGCCGACAAATACACAATTATAATAGGCCCCCTAAACATTATTATATGCCAATGTTGTTAGTGCATTTATATAATTGTGATTCTAACGTGTAATGTGTACACGCCTGTGTACAGCCCTGGTCTTGTGCCAAGTTACGTACACAATTCATACATGCAAAGAAGCATGCGTTTACATCTTTCAAGCGAAACTGAAGGCTGCGTAGCGCACCAACGATAATATCCGATCGAATCACCTATAGAGGCGCAACTTTGGTCTAAATGTGAGGGACTGGGGGTACAAATTTCTTACATACACGAAGCAAGACGGAGACTGCGATCTCTGGGAAGGCTCAATAATAAAATATTGATTGGCATCAGTGCTATTTAAGCCGGAACGGCGTTCCGGCACCTTTTTTCAGCTACTAAAAAATTATTTATTTTGTTTAATAATAAAAACAATAATTTAGTTATTTTAATTTAATTTCAGTGTTTTGAACTGTTTTCAGTGTTTATTGAGACCACTTCCAACCACCAACCCCGTTTTTCTCGAGATATTAGTCCTTCCATAGGCCTAATTGTTCGGTTCCGGAACCTATTTTTCAGTTCCGGAACCTTTTTTATAGAAAAAAGCACTGATTGGCATTATTAAAAAAGTGGGGGGTACGGTACCCCTCAGTCCAAAAAGTGGGATCCGGGTACCCCTCGAACCCCCCACAAATTACGCCTATGGAATTGCTCTTATTTTTCATATAAAAGTCTTTGTTAGCGTCAGCAGGAATTCTTTAATATAAAATGTGGCAAATATGTCAACGGCAAGAATACAAAACACCACTCGCATGTGAATCACACGTAGACCTAATAGGCTAAAATAATAGAGTCAATTGTGCTTATAGCCTACAATTAATTGTGACATAAATAACATTTGTCATTTCTATTGTTCAACCACCGTGTTACTGTAAACGTTTTTGTTCTTATTTGCTGACCTAATGTGTGAGTTTATTATTGTTTATTTACAACCATTGTATTTTACATTTCCCCTCTGACGTAGCTAAGCTACGTGATGCAGCGCTCCCGAATAAGCTGCTGCCCTTCGCTTGGCGTTTAAGTAGCGTTTTAGTACTTTCCAAGATTACGATTTTGCATAGGCGTAATTTGTGGAAGGTACGAGGGGTACCCGGTAACCCGTACCCCCACTTTTTGGACTGGGGTACCGTACCCCCACTTTTTGAACAATGCCAATCAATATTTTATTATTGTGCCTTCCCAGAGATCGCAGCTAGGCTCCACCTTGCTTCGTGTATGTAAAAAATTGGTACCCTCCACTTTTTAGACCAAAGTTACGCCCCTGCGACTTTGATAACGCTTTGATGAATAGACAACTACGGAGTCAACTCATAAATTTGCTGCCACACCTCATTAATTTGTTTCATTTCCGTCCATCAACTCGACTCTAATTATGTGTTGAACAAGCTGTAGGCTTAATTAAGCTGTTCCGCTAGTGGTAGGTCTACTCAGAGATCTATATTCAAAGGAGCAACTATTATTCTTTTACATAGGCCACGAATTAAATATTAAATAAGTGAACGTCCGACATATAACAATCCACTTTCGTAGGCTATCTTATAGGCCCCATATAGGACGTACCATAAGACTTGCCTCTCCTCTATTTCTGTCTCTATATATCTGTCTCTTTGTGTCTCTGCCACACCAGGCCTGTTAATTTGTGTCATTCCGACATGTGCGTGTGTGTGTGTGTGTGTGTGTGTGTGTGTGTGTGTGTGTGTGTGTGTGTGTGTGTGTGTGTGTGTGTGTGTAGGTGTGTAGGTGTGTCGGTGTGTGTAGGTGTGGCAACTTGTGTATACACGCAACTGCTGTATCCTCTTGAAATGGGACAACTTGACAAGGATCTGTGTCCCTTGCCACTTGAGATACTTGAATAGATGTCCCTCATAGGATGGAATAAATGTACTACTGGGCGGGGTGACCCGGGTCTAGACTGAATTCGTGTTCTCTGTGTTTCGCGCCAAGTGGCCGACAGCGACAGATCCTTATAAGAAGCCTCCAACCACAATAGGTCATTATTAATCATAAATTCGCACAGATCATGAGCATATAGGTAGAATTGTCTGTCCGTCATTCCGTGTGCTCATCTTTTTGTTTGTTTGCGTGCGCTTGTATGTGTTTCTGTACGCCTGTGTGTATCTGTCTTCGTGCGTTTGTGCGTGTCTGTCTGTCTTTGTCATTGTAAGCGTGGCTGCTCTTACGCCCGAGAGCAGCTTACATGCGTGTATATATAGCATGCAGGCGCTAGTGTATTGATTGCCAGCGACGCTCACTGCTGTATGCATGGTAGATGGTTGACGAATGGACAGAAGGACGTGTCGTCATCGACGTGTAGTCGTATCCTGGTCTATATATGTTCTCAGTGTCTGTGTGTAGCACAGTCGTCGGTCTGCTGCTGTGTATGCATGAAGTACGTGTTTCGTAGTAACGGGTTTTCTGCGGCGCGTGTGCGAAGGTATGTGCGTGTGTGCGTGCTGTGTGTGTGTATTCGCCGATGGAATCGAGTCTCCATCGGCAATTGATTGATTTTCTGCGCTTGTGCTTCTGAGGTTTTCGTCGCCCTAATCGAAGGTATTTAGAGAATTACAGACAACGAGTAACGCTTCTACGTCTGCATGTTAGTCTGCGTTTCCGTTCTGAGTTGGATGTAATATCTGTGAGTAGGCCTATACATAGCCTGGACCTATAAAGGTATTACAAGCCTACTGACGGATATATCCTATCAATCACGTATTCTGAAGTGACGGAACTAGTGACTGATTGATTGACCTCTGACCTCGCGCGTGACGAATGATCGAAGGTCGATGGGAGGGCGAATCGGGCGGCTGGACAGCGCTGTCCACCTGGTCATTCTCGGCCTGGACTCGGCCGGCAAGTCGACAGCCCTCTACCAGCTGAAGTTTCACCAGTACATCGACACCGTTCCGACGATCGGCTTCAACTGTGAGAAGACGAAGCATTGCGGGGCGCACTTCACGATCTGGGACGTCGGCGGACAGGACAAGGTCCGTCCCCTCTGGCGCTCCTACACTCGCTCGACCGACGGAATGATCTTCGTCGTCGACAGTCGGGACCTGGAACGCCTCGACGAGGCCAAGGTCGAACTTCTCAAGACCGCTCGCGTACCGGAAACACTCGGCGTTCCCATCATCATTCTGGCCAATAAGCAGGACCTACCGGGCAGCAGGGACCCAGAGGAAATCGAAAAGCTGCTGGGCCTGGACGAACAGCTGGCAGGGCGTCCGTGGGCCGTCAGACCAGCCTGTGCTGTGACTGGAGAGGGACTGAGCGAGGCCCTGGAGGAACTCCATCGGATGATAATCAAACGAAGACTGATGCTTAAACAGGCGAAGCGGAAGCGCTGATTACCAGGACACTCTCTTACCACTTTCCTTACCTCTCGCTTAATTCCCTCCCTCTTTCCCTTCCCTCATTCCCATCCTCCGTTCCTCTTTTTCTCATTCTCCCTCCGTATCCAAGAGATTCTTACGTCGTGTCCCATTGCAAGTTTCAGTGCGGTTGAAGACATAATCATATACGTTTATAGGGAAATACCAGACTGTGGTGAGCTTATTTGGCTATTACGATGACGTTTACCGGACCTATTTTACAAAGCAATACTTTTTCTAATTCTGAACTTCAGGCCTACAGCCTCATATATGTGCAGGCATATATATATATATATATATATATATATATATATATATATATATATATATATATATATATATATATATATATATATATATATATATATGTTTGCATCTATAGATTAAGTTATTTAGTCCAGCCTGCATGTACGTTGATTATAATGTTTGTTTATAGTTTCGGTTTATCAGTAAATGCAAACGAATCGACAGTAACTAATGTTCAAGGCCCCCTATAGGCCTACGTAAAGGGCCTACTCCTGCTCTAGACCTATAGGGTGTTAGCCTACATAATTATAAAGAAAACAACTGGTGCAGTCAGTGCTTTTTTCTAGAAAAAACACTCGAAACTGAACAATTATGGAAGGGCTAAATCGAGGGCGAGGCCCGAGAAAAAAAACGAGGTTTGGGAACTTTGGGGGAGGGATCCTGGGAGGCTGAGACCCTCTCCAAGAAAGTTTTTGACGTCACATTAAATTAAATAACTAAATTATTAGAATAACTAAATTATATTTTAATAGCCGGCATAAAAAAAGTCCTGAGTAGTGAGTATAGTGAATAGATAGGCCATACGGGACCTCGCCGAACAAAATGTTCCGTTGCCGTACACACAAAACATGCAAATTGAGAGTAGAGCCTATGGAAAGTATAGGGCCTATATGCCAACGCCAGATGCCTCTCGAAACAGCGGTCCTTCATGATATGTGCTGTTTAGTTGTGCCAAGTAGGCGAGTGTTTAAGAAAACTTTAGCAGTAATGTATAAAGCTGTGCAACAAAAACAATAAATACAACCGGAAACTACTTGAACAGCTGTAGAGTCTGTCCACTGTCTACAGTCA
The DNA here is from genome assembly GCA_963556255.1 of Allolobophora icterica. Classification (NCBI taxonomy): domain Eukaryota; kingdom Metazoa; phylum Annelida; class Clitellata; order Crassiclitellata; family Lumbricidae; genus Allolobophora; species Allolobophora icterica. The sequence goes on along the minus strand of OY744602.1, from coordinate 75,116,506 downwards.
GACTGCGATGCATGCATAGGCTATGTATACCTGGTCGACTGCGTTCGGCGACATCTGTAACAATTTGTCATGAATAAATTATCCTCTTGTGAGACGCCTTCTCGTCTTTATATATGCATGCATGTATGTATGTATGTAGGCCTATATGTGTATGCACGCATGTATGTATGTATGTATGTATACGTGTATGTGTATGCATATGTATGTATGTATGGATGTATGTATATGGGCCTATATGTGTGTAATTTGTGTATGTATATGTGTGGATCAATATATTTATAAAATTATATATATATATGTACTTGCGTAAGTATGCGTGAGTAGTATATATAATTATATATATGTTATAATTATATGTATGCATGTGTATATGTGTGTCTGTAGGTGTGTATGCATCAAGTCACTTGATATAAGGTCTTTTGGTAGACCTATCTCTTCGAAAGAAGACGTGATTAAATAAAGCATCAACCAGTAGACCAGGATATGCATAATGCATATATACACGTATACCAATGACGAGACCATGAGCAGAACTTAGAGCTATCAGTTATTATCACTGTATTATCACGACCGGTAGGCCTATTTCTTTCTCGGGCATATAGTCGACCAACTTCGTCGATACAACCATTATCCTATATAAATTATATACATATATGTATATACATGTATATAATATATATATATACATACATGCATACATATATGTATATGGCCTCTAATCTGCTCATTTTGTAAATTAATAGATGGAGTACGATCCTTCATCACCGTTGACCGTTTTAAAACCCATTCCCTGTGGAATTTACATGCATTGAACCTATTTTTGGACGTATACATGTATGCGTCTTCCTCAGGAAAGGTTAATTAATTAACGGGGGCCACAACACTTAGACCTAAGGACCCCGTGTACGGATCGCGCTAGCCCGAGATTTAAATCTCTGAAAAAAGCCACCATGGGTATGCCACTTGGCATCATTACCCGCGGAGGTTTCATGGATGACTAATATTCCTATTGATGTAGTATAGGCCTACAGCTATTGTAATCATTGCTCTATAGCATTTCTGGAAATGTTGGAAGCGTTTGACATATGCTACAGTTCATCGAGGATGCGCATGTCTTGACAACTCGTCCTGATCCTCATCATGATAATTATGCTCCTGCTGAGTCATATCTTTTCATTTTCTCAAAACCTGATTTCGCGTTTAAACATCACCAAATTACAAAATCGTAAGATTTCGCCCTTAGCATAAAATTGCTTTAGATAAACAGAAGAATGAAATCTTAATTATCATCTCTGTTCTGGCTATATTTTCTGCATTAATAGCTAATATGAGCAGATTTGCAGTTCCAATCTAATTAAATGAGCTCCTTGACAATCAATTTCCGTTTAGAACTAAGGGAACAGTAGGCAATATAGAGCACAACACAGCCTTGGTTCAACTCGATCATTTCTACAGATAGACGTTGGAGCACTTGAGCGCCACTCTCGTCTTCCCTTTGATCATAATGTCCTACTCTATAGGTTTAAACAACAATACAAACTTTTACGGAAGCCTGTTTCATCTGTCAAATCTGCATATTTAATTAATATAATCGCGGAAAGTTCTGCATCACCAAAACCTTTGATGTTGACCTAAAATAAATTCCTACATCTGGAGAAGTAATAGGCTATAACATTTGTCCCCACTGTGTGCTTGGCTACCCATGAGCTTCCGAGTAAACTCTTGGCCTTCTTGCAGATAAAATTTCTTTAATTGGTCGGTTCCTCTGCGATGGACAAATTACTTTATCCAAGCTATATGCACCTCTTGTCATAGGCTACTTTTATCCAACAACTCTTGAGAATATTCGAAAACCTCTTTTCCCCAACAAACAACGCCATTCATATAGGCCCTATTTAAATTGTGATCGGATAGTTTAGGTATGAATAGTATGTAAAACATCTATGTCTTCAAACTCCCTAATCTTCCATTTAAGTCTTTGTACCGTTTTAAGGTTCATTCAATAGAGACCACACTTCTTGCTGTTCGTAATGACATTGATGAGCTCTATGGATGAGGATATGTTGACAGCACCAAGTTGATTTTTCTGGACTTGTCTGCTGCTTTTGATACGGTGGAGTGTGGACCATTCTGTTCTTCTGCATCGTGTCCAACACTGGATTAGGACTTTGGTTCTACGCTAATTGGCATATTAGGGTCAATTAATCTAAGTCATCGCTCTATATCAATATATTTGCATGGTAATTATTCTTCTAGTGCTTTACCGATATGTGGTGTTTAGCTGCAGGACTCCGAGGTTGGTCTTCTTTTGCTAACATTATGCACCATACCACTATAGGTACACTGCTCAACATTTTATTCACTTGGATATTACTTATATGCAGTGATGGGCAATAGTTAACTAAAAAGTTGCTAACTAAATTTTTTTAGTTAAGGATGAAGTTTAACTAAAAATAAATAGTTTAGTTAAAACCATAGTTTAACTACAAAATTTTAGTTGCTAACTAAAAAGTTTAACTAAAAAAATCAGCAATACGCAACTATTTTCCGCAATGAACATTGAACACTGTCAACAACTCAATGTGAAACTTATTGATTAACACTGCATGGTTTTAGCATAACAACCTGTGTTTTCAAATTCATACACTACTTACAGTACGCCTGTAACTGTATGCATAGTTTGAAGGTGAAATTTTCATTGACGCTCTGCATTATTACAGTTCACTTAACCTTTGTTACTGTGAAAATGTTTGTCGTAAAAAGTTGGAAAAAAGTTGGAAAAGGTTTAACTACTTTTTTTTAGTTTAGTTAACTAATTTCCAAAATCAGTTACCAACTTTAGTTAAACTAATTTTTTTTAGTTGGACAATAGTTTTAGTTTAACTAAATAAAAATAGTTTAGTGCCCATCACTGCTTATAAATTATGCTAAAGATACTATACCCCGTGATCGATCGAGTCGAACTGCTACGATCGACTTGGCTCGGCCGACGATCGACTCGATCGACTTTGTCGACTAGTCGACCTCTCGTCGACTCGATCGACTTGGCAAATAAACGACCGACTTGGTCGACTTTGTCGACTTGGACTGTATCTCTTGGCCAGGGGCCCGGGACCCTTGGCGCCAAAGGTACAAATGCTCACACAAGTTTGGCTCTGTAGTGCCGAGGCACTAGCATGCTCACACAACTTGTGGCTAAAGTAGTTATTGACTTATTGTGGTATAGACGCGTTTCATTTCATGAATATGTAGGCGTAGTATAATAAACTTTTCCACTTATTGTATTAAATGATAGAATATTCTTATTGGTTATATCGGATATAATGTATAATTCTATCCATCTTAGGTCTGTACTTTGCCTGAGTTTAGCTCACGCAACTATTAAACACTGCTCTTGACGAACGTCGAAGCGTTCAGTCCCGTCCAATATACAGACATTCGAACGTTTTGAGATCGTCGTTACTGACTACCATGATGTAAAAATAACAACTATTTTTACATCATGGTGACTACAGAGCTGAAATTTCCTTAAACTAGCGCATTTTTAACGCATCTTAATCTTTCCATTTTCACCGTAACACTGTGAAAGAAGTATCTGCAGCTTCCACTATACGAAATCACCAAGAGGTTCATAGTGTGCACTGAACTTCAAATCAGGTTAATACGGTAGTTGTGCGTTTACAAAGCATTACGTCATCACATCATGTGTCATTTTGTGAAGTAGCAGCAAAAATAGTAAGAAAATATTTCATAGTCGAGTCAAGTCGAGGAAACAACGATCGACTCGACTTGTCAAAACATATGATCGACTCGACTTGCAAGTCGATCGAGTCGAAGATTTTTCGACCGACTCGACTTGGCCGAGTTTCGATCGACTTGATCGACTGACTCGATCGATCACGGGGTATAAAAGATACCCAGACTACATTTGACAGCTCTTGTCCACTGTCTTTGAGGAAGTGAGATCGTGGATAGCGACCACAGCACTCCTCCTTAACCCATCAAAGACAAACTTTCTGGTAAACTGGGCACTCCAAAACAATTTAAGGAATTTGGATGGCTTAAGTAATTGAAACTGAAGTACCCATTTGTTGAGTTGGCTAATCTTGTTCGTAACTTAGGCGTGGTTTTTGAGTGTACTATAACTCTCACTGACTATGTGTAAGTGGTCATTCATGCCCTACGCAGTACCTAATAGTCGTTATACGGTTATACCCCATGTCTTTAAGAACATGTCTGGCAAACGCATTGGTCTCGAGTCACCTTGATTACTGTAACTCGGTTCGTTTTTGGTATCAATAAATCAAACATGCTGAAACCCCAAGAGTTCAAAGCTCTATGGGTAATCCGGTGAACGGACATTTACCCCCTGGACATATTCCCCCGGACATATCCCCCCTTATGTCTTAGACACCAGCGCGATAGAAGTTGCAATTACAATTAGAATTTGAACTTTCAGAAGGTTCCTAAACGACAGCACATGACTGGCGGGCGACTTAAAATGGTGACTTAGAGCTTGTGACTGCCAGGCGTAGGGGCAGAGGTCAATGAATGCTTATAAGGAGATACTAACAAGTTGGAAACACCGCAGGAAATCCCCTTTACATTTATTGTCTGTAGGTTATTAGATATAGATGTTGCAAATTGAAGGAAGTTGGCTTAATTATGCCGTTGAGGCCAAGATCTAGCGTTCCCATCATTTCATTACCGGTAATACTCATTGATGATTGATGTGCTGTATACGTGTGTTCATTGACCGCGTTATCTCATGCAGGCTTTTCATTACTCATAAATAATAATTAGTAATTGCTTTTCAGTTTTAAGCCTACCCCTACATGAATTTTCGATCGGCGCTCCCCTCCCCGAGACCAGCACAAAATTCCCTTTTCCAATGTGCTATTTATGGCTGAGAGCGGTGGGTGAACGGCGTTGGAGAGAAGTTCAGTTATAGGAGAAAGGCACTTTAGCATGGGGCTCTAACGAATAAGTTGATTGGGAAGTTTCGGAGTGTCTCGGTCTCCATTACAAATCGCATGCTTTTCGTTATGATCGCAGCGTGGCATGCCAGAGAGGAAAGCAGTTATTTACTCTAGCTTAACCTAGAGATAACTAGCTTCCTTCTGTCCATATAATTATTTAGAAGGGCCAAGTAGGCCGTGGCAATTGGGCCTGTCCTATAGGCTCCTGCAGCCTGGTGTAATAAACAGTCTTGTTGTCCTCGAGACCAAGGTCTTGGTCTCGAGTGCACTCGATTTCGATTTTAAAAGTCTTGGTCTTGGTCTTGGTCTTGAGGTTCAAGGTCTTGGTCTTGGTCTTGGTCTTGAGGTTCAAAGTCTTGGTCTTGGTCTCGCAAGACCAAGACCAAGACCGGCTGTTAATATGAACAGTCATTTAACAGAACTCAAGAATTCTGTATCAACCCTGCTTGCATCATACGACCAATATCTATGGATGGATACAAGTCATGTTGGTCAGGAAAACCCATTGGCAGCAGCAACAGTTATTCTGTGTCAGACGGTATGATAAACCATGGGAAGATTTCAAAAGGACTCATATCTGTACATTTACATCCAGTGCTTGAAAAGCTACTCTGTGTGTGTCAGCGACTCTAGCACCTGTAGAAAGTATTTTTTCACATGGCGGAATTTTTATGAGGCCCACCAGGCACGTCTTGGTCAGAAAATTCTGAGCGAATTGTTTTTTTTATAAAATACAAAAGGCATTTGGTATAAGAGTTTGCATGAAGGACTTTTGAATACAAATTCGGATTTCTCTGCAGTTTGCATTTAAAGTTAATTTGCTTGAATAAAATAAAATACTCATGTTTTCATTAAAATAGCGAATATTCCGACTTTACAATTTTTAGAAGTCTTGACCTGATTTCGAATTTTTGGGTCTTGGTCTTGGTCTTGGTCTTGAGGTTCAAGGTCTTGGTCTTGGTCTTGGTCTCGAGGTTCAAAGTCTTGGTCTTGGTCTTGGTCTCGAGGTTCAAGGTCTTGGTCTTGGTCTTGGTCTTGAGGTTCAAGGTCTTGGTCTTGGTCTTGGTCTTGAGGTTTAAGGTCTTGACAACAAGACTGGTAATAAAGCACAAAAGCTGCTGACGGTAGGCTTTATCTGGCAGTAAGCATAATATTTCTATCGCCAATGAAATTATCCCTGGTAATGTTTTTTGCTACCAACTATGTATATATATATATATATATATATATATATATATATATATATGTATATATATACATACATTCTCTCAACGTTGCTGTCTTGTAGAAATCATGCATTTCTTTTAAGAGCAGATCTACCATATTCATTATAAGACTTAGTGCGGTGTAGCCTAGTGCGGTAGGACCCTCGACGTCAAGGGCCTATACGAAACCATAATATATACGACGTCGTAAAATATCCTTAACTCCTAGCGAGAGCGGTTCCAGACAGTCACAGTCCTATTGCTGGGACTGGATACGAGTGCCAGCGGTCGTTATAGTATCTATATATTATAATGGCTATGAAATCTACATCCCTGGTCTAGTTAGTAGGCCTAAAGGCCCTAATTGTACCGTACTTTTGTACGACACAACCGCATAGGCCCAGAGGCGTCTACACCATAGAAACCTTGGAGCAAATGCTCCATCCAAGAAATGGGGGGGGGGAGATCTGTCAGTGTGTGTGCCCCCATTTTAGGGGGGGGGGAAGGAACGGGAAGGGGAAAGAAGACGCCTCTGCATAGGCCTAGTCTGTGGTTGGTGGTTCATTCCGCCCAGCTGAAGAATGAGATGGAGGGAACGATGGAGGAACGGGATAAACCGGAGACTTTCTCCAGAAGAGACAATCAGCCGAACTAATGAATATTCGTAGCCTCGAGATTTCTACAGCGGCTAAAAAAGCGAAGTCGCGGGTACCAGCTTATTACCGCTCAGTAAAACAAAACCGATAGACAGATATATAGGGTCAAAATCGGTTCCAGGTCAAAGGGTCAGGCAAGCAGACAGTCAGACGTTTGCGGTGGATGGTTGCTTGAAACTGGAGCGGCGAAAGAGATAAGAGGAACAGGAGGAAGATTTGTGAAAAAGAAGTATGCATGAATGTAGGCCCTACATAGATTGATTTTTAATATTGATTTTATGATCAGACAATTGTCGTAACTCTAAGCGTTAGTATATAATATTATATTATGGCAATATCAGGCCCACAGGCTACATTTTAAAGTTCCTTTGTCAAAGCCAGTGTTTCAAAATATCCCATCGCACAACGGAGTTCGCTTTAGAGTGTGTGTGCACAAGAACTCCCTAAGAGAAAATATTTTTTTCTCCGACTTCCTATAGGCCTGAGTAAAAAAAACTTTATTTCCCAGTTATATAAGCTTTGTTTAATATTGTGACATGGTGAAAGATGTCTTGGTTGCTTTGCCAATTTGTAGGAAATTTGTTTAAATAAAACAGGTCCATATTACACATATAGTTGCGTGATACGGACTATTATTCTGGATAAAAAAAATACTGGAAACCCTAGAGCATAGCACTACTTAGGCTAACTGTATAGGCCTACAACATAGGCCTATTAATGACAGACTTGAAACACAAAGAAAAGTAACTGCATGACAGTAGCTATTGAGCAAATTTAAAAATAACAAAATCAGGGACATAAAATAGCACAATGTTAGCACTAATGGCATTGCTATTTAATACAGGAATAGAAATTGAAATGTAAAAATTAATCAGTTAATTGTAATCAATTAAGTTGACCATAGTTCGAGAATTCGCATTTTACGAATTTTACGAATTTAAAAAATTCACGAATTTTAACGAATTTTAAAACTGCAGTTTTAAAATTCGTAAAAATTCGTAAAATAATAAAATAATAGAATTCTTTGCAATGGCAACGAATTTTATTATTTGTTTACTTAAAAACTTTTTAAGCAAGTAAATGTCAGTGTTATAGGCAATCAATCAGCCGTAAAAGATCTATAGCTGATTAGCAACACAATAGTACTGATATTTAGTTACTGTTCTACTTGGAGTCTTGAACTTTGATTTCTATCATAGTTGGGGTGTGCGACTGAGTGTCAGTCAGCAGAACGAAAAACCACCAGTGCCCAATGTAGCTCCGGTGTCACCAGTCAGCCTCTAGGCCTAACACAGCTTGCAACTAAACATGGTTAAGAAGGGTTGACAACGTTCACCGAGCTGTGTCTTCTACTTCATCGTCCTCTGATTCTGAGTCAGGAACAGCCCACTGCTCCCACTCGACTCTGGTTTCTTTATTTTCGCCATGCAAATGCTCCCGAATTCAGGCAGAACAACCAACAAATTCTATGTAACAAAAAACTGTATTTTTGGAGTAGGCCTACCCTTTCCTTCTCCTCCAAAATTACTACATACTTCCTCTCCGGTCACCATGTTCTTTCATCTTTAAAAAAATTAGATTGTAACTAAATTAACTCGTTACGTAACAAAATTTTATATTGAATTTTACATTAAATTCTAAGCAGAATGTTAACACAACAAATCATGGCGTCTTCACATAAATTTTGTTGTTGTTGCTTACGGTGTCTTTGCAAAATCCACTGTCAATGTAAAAAAAAGGTCCAACAATGGCCCAACGAATTTTTACGAATTTTTACGAATTTTAAAAAAGACCAAAAATTCGCGAATTTTTACGAATTTTAAAGCCGAAAGTCACGAATTCTCGAACTATGAAGTTGACCTCAAATATTGAAACAGGATTAATTACTTATAGGCCTAATAATGTAAGAATACTTGTAATACTAATTTAGGGCCTCTCTGTAATGAACATCAATGAGAGTAGGCCTAGTAGCAAAATGAAATGTCCATCACTAAAGTAGACCTAGTAATAAAATCTACTTAGGCCTATCAAACGTTAACACTGGCCCTAGACTTCAAAAATCCTCATGCCTGCTAAGTTTTTGTTTAAACATGTAATTTACAAATCTCACATGTATAATCACTCTCATCATTATCATCCAATCCAGCACATGGATAGTGTGCCCACTTTAGACACTTGATAGGCCTACACATTAACCTATAAATGGGTAATATGGACCAGGTCCGTATCACACACTAATAAAGTAGTCCGTATTACATGTGGCATGTTTGTTTGACCAAACACTTAGGCCTAGCCTACCATCGACAGACTGCGTGATCTTGAGCGATCGGGGTTTATTCTGGGACTAAGATAGCAATCTTAATCCCAGGTTTATTCAATAAAAATATGCCCTAAATCTAATACTTAAAACGCTTAACATGTTACGTCGATGCCCTAGGGGTATTCTTTGGGATATTTAAAAAAAAACACTTTCTTATATCAACATTTGTACAAAACTTAAAAAAAATTCTTAACCAGTTGTTGCATCTGGGACGAATTCAGAAAACGGAAAAGAACTTAAACAAGATTAGGGCTATCTCAAAACATAAGTGAATGGTGCAACTAATGCCCTAGAGTATATAGGCCCTATAGGTACCCATCATGGTCCGTATTACACGGGGGTCCATTTTGAAAGCTCTTCCCCTACCAAATGCAGACAAACGCAGATAGTGGACGGGAGACTAGCGTACTCTTAACTTTTTGTAGCATTGGTCACAATCTTGGAGGAGCGAGCCCTTGAATTGGCTCCATGGTGGTTTTGATGAGGGTTATTAGCACTTACCTGGTAAAGGAAAGGGCATGATAAAACTGCGGAACTAAGAAATGTCGTAAAATCTTATGAAAGGTCATAGGGGAGAAACCTCTGGCAAAAAGTAATAAAACTTTGGGAGAGTATACAAAGGCAATGGAGATTAACTGGACATTGGGAAACCTAACTTGTCGCAAAATATTAAGAAATGAAGGAAGAGTCTAAACATTTTAGAAACGAAACCTATAGGTAGGTCCTATACGCCATCTGTTGGTTGGTATACTACGGGTCATTATCCGAAAAGTGCAGAATTGATGTCCCAACACGGTTTTTAAAGTTTTTTCGATAATTTCTTCAATTTTTTTGCCTATCCTTCAAAGAATGAGCAGATTAACATTTCCCATAATTGTTTTAGCTGCTAGATTTTGGAAATTTTTACAAAAATTACCTAATGTATACAAAATATCATTACCATCCTCTGCCCGAGACGGTGTACAATGCATTAAATTAAGCTTTTACGCATATTTATTCCATTACAACCTGTAACAAAGGTATATTATTTTGATTAATTAGTAGCTAGCATAGGCAATAATTAAACATTTAGACTCATTTTCGTAATATGTCTTTCTTTTTGGACCTATTTATAGGGCTACATGTCCATAGCCATGTCAATTTTTGGGAAGCCTATAACTTCTACAGATCGTGCTTACTTACTAAAATAAAAACATCAGGAACAAGATATTGTCAACTATTAATGGAATATTAATGGATTTGTGTTGAAATTAGTAATATTTTATTTTTAATTTAAGTTTGTGTGTTCCAAATTTAAAGAAAAGTAAATTTCTGTTTCATTGTCATCTATTGTTGTATTTCCTGGTTTAGGTAGATTACAACATTGATAACTTATTTTATTTGTCGCTTTTGTTGAACTGATTGAAATTACTTATCTGATGGAGTAATTCACGTGAAAATGTTTGACGGCTGTTTTAAATTTCATCATTATGTCATTACCATCCACGGTTGTTTTTCATCATTACCATCCGTATACATCAGATTTTTGCTATTTTCTCATGACAGTCGCATCTTCTCATGGGTGGTAATGACGCATTGCTCAGAGTGAATTACATGGATTTTTGTGTGAATTATTTGATATAAAAATAAATTGCAAGTAATTAGAATTTATTAGCAACTCTTAAAATGTTGTTGAACTTGTATGTAATGCATATAACATACAGTTATAGCTAGTGCTGAACAGATTTTTTTCTGCAGCTGAAAATAATATTTCTTTTTTTAAATAATTTCGAAAAATGTCTGAATTTTTTTACACCAGACTAATATATTATGTGAAGGAAAGGCCTGTTGTATTCCCATTTAATGCTGATATCGTCTACTTTTAAGAAATTGCCATTTTATAAGCACCAGAGAAATATTTCAGGTCCCTGTGACTAAATATGATTACACAAAAAGAGCGGACTGTAATGAAAAAAGAGGAGTTTTGACTTTATAAATTCTGAAAAAATTAACTTATGATTAAAAATATAGTGGATTTCTTTCAAATTAGTTAAATTTAACTATGTACATGACTTAAAAAATACTTGCAACCAATTTTGGGGGAAATTTTGTGTTTTGTTTTTCGGAGACGAAATTTGTAACATTTCGGATAATGACCCATAGGGGCCTACATCAAAGCGCCACCCGTGACTAACGGTCGATGTCACTTTAACCCCCGCGTCGCTCCTCTGTCGAATTTCTCCGCTAGATCCGCCTTGTTATCACCAACTTGAAGCTTAGGCTATCACACGACCAGTTTCTGTATTAGGCCTACAACAGCACGTGGCCTATACGGGCCTACTGCATGTCATTCTTGTATTTGTCATGCAAAAGCTCAAATGGTGAACTACCGTACCGGTATCTCATCCTTTTTTTGTCTCTTCTCGTCATTAGTCTAGTGCAGATGCACTCTTGCTTTCATGTAAATATTTGGACTTTGATAAATGGGACATTTTTCAAAGCCCATTTATTCATACATCTCTATGTATCCCCCACTATGCAGGCCTATAGTATTTATGAGAATAACAAATAATAGCAATTTTGTTTAACTTTTTCATATAGTTTAAAATTAATATTGAAGGGACACAGCATACTAAAACTGGATAGTATAGCATACAAAGTATCCAATATGTACGGTTTTCACTACGGGCTTCCTCCATTATTATTAATTTTTGACAGTGTTTTCCACAGGGATAGATCCCTTCAGCTGTCCATGAACATAATACAAGGACATCATGGAACGGACTCCCTCACCCCCGGGAGCTACGCCTGCTCCCCAGAACTCCCTCTGATGCGTTCTACACTGGACTGAAAACTTTCCTATTTGGCCGTACTGGAGTCGGGAGCACCTCTGAGTAGCCCCCTTGAAGAGGTGCTTTATAAATACTCGAATGAATGAATGGATGAACATCTTACAATTATCGAACTTCAAGCGCACGAACTAAAATAAAACAGTTTTCAATTAAGTGTTCAGGTCCATTATTCTTCCCTCTGAGCTGAAAAATATATCAATACAGTGGCGTAGCCAGGTTTTGACATCATGAAGAGGGAGCGAGCACATAAATAATATACCCCGTGATCGATCGAGTCAGTCGATCAAGTCGATCGAAACTCGGTCAAGTCGAGTCGGTCGAAAAATCTTCGATTCGATCGACTTGCAAGTCGAGTCGATCATATGTTTTGACAAGTCGAGTCGATCGCAGTTTCCTCGACTCGACTCGACTATGAAATATTTTCTTACTTTTTTGCGCCTACTTCACAAAATGATCCACATGATGACTGTGATAACGTAATGCTTTGTAAACGCACAACTACCGTATTATCCTGATTTGAAGTTCAGTGCAAATTATGAACCTTTTGGTGATTTCGTATAGTGGAAGCTGTAGATACTTTTTTCAGAGTTTTACGGTGAAAATGGAAAGAATGGAAAATGCGTTAAAAATGCGCTAGTTTCAGGAAATTTCAGCTATGTAGTCAGTTATAACGACGATCTCAAAACGTTCGAATGTCTGTATGTTAGGACGGAACTGAATACTTCGACTTTGGCCAAGAGCAGTGGCTCGGAAAGTGTTTAAAAGTTGCGTGAGCTAACCTCAGCTAAGTAGGCTACAGACGGTCACAGACCTAAGGATAGAATTATAGGCCTACATTATATCTGATATAACCATGCAATAAGAATATTCTGTAATTTTTTTACAATCAGTGAAAAGTTTATTATACTTGGCCTTCATAGGCCTATTCATGAAATGAAACGCGTCTATAGCACAATAAGTCATTACTTTAGCAAGCATCAAATATAAAGCGCCAGCCAACAGTTGTGTGAGCATGCTTGTGCCTCGGCGCTATAGAACCAAAACTTTTGTGAACATTAATTGTTTCATTTTGGTTTTGGTTGTTGATTCTGCCTATTTGGCGTAATAAAGATGTTCATTAGCACCTTTGTCGCCATGGCTCCCGTGCCCCGGGCCAAGAGATGCAGTCCAAGTCGATAAAGTCGACCAAGTCGATCGTTTATTTGCCAAGTCGATCGAGTCGACGAGAGGTCGATAAAGTCGATCGAGTCTATCGTCGGCCGAGCCAAGTCGATCGTAGCAGTTCGACTCGATCGATCACGGGGTATAATAAATAAGGCCCCAATTACCAAAATAAATAATTTCAATTAAATACATTCATTATGATCATACGTATTTATTTTTGTATTTTAAATAGAAACACTGAATCACCCACAAGGTGGGAAAAGCAATATGTACAGTACATGAGTAACAGCATACACGTAGGCTAGTATAGGCCTACTATAGCATATAACAGTACAAACACAAACCAATTGCAACAGCCTTTTTCGTCTAGGCTTCATTTTAGCAAAGTTATCGATTACTTCATTATAATCCACTTCACATTATTGTCTTTCGGTCGTAATCAAGGCTAAGCCAGACAATCTGTCCTCGCCCGTTGTAGAACGTAGGCCCCCCTACGATTTTATGACTCCAGTTTGAGTCGGCTGAAAAATCGTTTCGCACCAGCACTGGTTATTGGCAAGGTCAAAAAAATGCGGTTCAATGCCGACAGGCTAGGATAAATGGAACACATATCATTGGCGATCACGAATTTTAGAACATTATTGATGGTCCCCAAGACTCCACAAACCAACCAAATAGTCTCTGCCCAGACTGTCCTCAAATCACTTCATTGGCTGAACGTCCCTCGAACATATCCATACAAAAATTGTATTTCTTAAAGTTTTTGCCTACAACGCCCTTCAAACCTCTCAACCTCTCATTTAAAATTCTGCAACCGCTCCTTATAGTCTATTCTGCACCAGCTCGATCTTTGGAATGAACTCCCAAAAGATCTTCGCCAGTTTGCTCATCCTAGCTCCTATCTCGCCTGTTATTTTCACCTCTCCGCTTGCGCTTTCCTCTAGGCCTACTACTTTCCACTCACGACTGAAAACCAGTTCATTGGTGAGAAGATCAGACCGTGAGGCAGAGGATTGGTCACCCGCCCTCGTATGCCGAAGCTAAGAGTAGGCCTATTTGTGATAAGCGTCATTAGCAATCCACAGCCGTGTATAATATAGTAGGCCCTAACTCTTCAAACTATCCTTTCCTGATTTTACTCGTGCGCCACCACACGACCACTATCATCACCAATTAGGCCTACCACTGTAGCACCGTGCTGTCTCCTCGACTAAGCCTCCTCAATTTACAAAAGTCCTTTATGCAAAATGTTATTACAAATGCTTGCTGCATTTCTATAACAATCAATTCACTCAGAATTTTCTGACCAAGACGTGCCTTGTGGGGCCTCATAAAAATTCTGCCATGTGAAAAAATACGTTGTACAGGTGCTGAAGTCGCTGGCACACACGTAGCTTTTCAAGCACTGGATGTAAATGTACAAATCGTGAACCTTTTTGAAATCCTCCCATGGTTTATCAGACCGTCTGGTTTCAGACAAAGTCTCGACAGGGCTTCCAGACACAGCATAACTTAGTTGCTGCTGCCGATGGGTTTTCCTGACCAACAAAACTTGCATCTGTCCGTATACGCTTGATAAATTTTTTAATTCGTGAGGTTTGTTAAATGACTTCATATTGTCTTGGTCTTGGTCTTGCGAAACCAAGACCAAGATTTAGAACCTCGAGACCAAGACCAAGACCAATTAAGACTTTGAACCTCAAGACCAAGACCAAGACCAAGACTTTTGGTCTCAAGACCAAGACCAAGACTTTTAAAAACGAACTCGAGTGCACTCGAGACCAAGAACTTGGTCTCAAGGACAACAAGTCTGGGCTTTTGTGTGGCGCTGAGAAATTTCGGAGATTTACATTTAGGCTACATTACAGTTACATGACGCAAAAGAAGGTCTTGAGGTTCAAAGTCTTGGTCTTGGTCTCGAGGTTCAAAGTCTTGGTCTTGGTCTTGAGGTTTAAGGTCATGACAACAGGTCTTGGCCACGTCAAGGAGACCGTTTTACCACCGGCGCTATATCAAATCAAGTCCGCAATAGCCATGTCCGCCTTGTCTGTTCCGGTGCCAGGTCAGAGTCCGAGGAGGTCAAGCCGAGGAGAGTCAGGAGACAGCAAGGTGCTACGGTGGTAATCGGTGATGATGGCGGTTGTGTGGTAGCGCAGGGATGGAATCAGGATAGGATATCTTGAAGAGTTCGGTTTTCAGTCGTGAGTGGAAAGCAGCGGAGGACAGTGCAAAAGCATACTGATATAATGTGACATTCTATCTCAGTATTGTCTTTTGTCTGATGTGGTTGCTCAGTTGCTGAATCATGCCCAAAAGGAAAAACGGGAAAGTACGGTACATGAAATTTCGGAGATTTACATTTACATTACAGTTACATGACGCAAAAGAAGCGACATCTGGCGAATTTCATGACTGAAATCAGACTTAGCAGCAGACGTGCATTTTGTGTTAATTTAAGTATTGTTTTTTCCAGTTTGTATCACCGATCCCAGCGTTTAGTTTCTGCAGCGAATAGTTTTCTTTATGATCCAAAATTTCTGCATCACTCATCCAGTGTTGATTTGGAATTAACCAGTCTTGTCAAGACCTTAAACCTCAAGACCAAGACCAAGACTTTGAACCTCAAGACCAAGACCGAGACCAAGACCCAAAAAATTACAATCAGGTGAAGACTTCTATAGATAGGGCCTACCTTAGCAAAAAATTGTGAAGTCAGAATACTCGCTATTTTAATTAAAAAAAACGTGAGTCCTTTATTTTATTCAGGCAAATTAACTTTAAATGCAGACTGCAGAGATTTACAAAATTCCTTCATGCAAAATGTTATTCCAAATGCCCTTTGTATTTTATTTTAAAAACACAATTCGCTCAGAATTTTCTGACCAAGTGGGGCCTCATAAAAATTCCGCCATGTGAAAAAATACTTTCCATATAGGCCTAGGTGCTGAAGTCGCTGTCACAGTGCATTTCAAGCACTGCAAATCGTGAGCCTTTTTGAAATCCTCCCATGGTTTATCAGACCGTCTGGCTTCAGAAAAGTCTCGGCAGGGCTTCAAGACACAACATAACTTCGTCTTCCTTCTACACCCTGTTGAAGACTTTTCTCTATGATCAGGCCTGGCTCGGGAGCGCCTCTGAGACTCTGAGTAGAACTCTTGAAGAGGCGCTATATAAATTTTATGATTGATTTATGATTGATTGATAACTTAGTTGCTGCTGTCGATGGGTTTTCCAGACCAACAAGACTTGCATCCGTCCTTAGGTATAAATTTGTCGTAGGCTATGATGCAAACAGGCTTGATAAATTTTTAAATTCTTGAGTTTCATTAGGCCCTAAATGACTGCTCATATTGCGAGACCAAGACCAAGACTTTGGTTTTTCGCTATGGATTGCCAATGACGTTTATCACGCATATTATGATGCGTCATGTGGCTGAGTTGTAAGGCGCTAATCGTCGTTCTTCTTCATTATCTAAGCTCGAGACTGGCACCGATCCAGTAGACGTCAATGTGGTAGGCCTAGGCAGCAGCGGCGAAGTTACCTGCAGAAACCAAAGATTCGTGATGGGCGTATCTTTATCTGTGACGTAACTCGGGGGTCATAGTATAGATTCTACACTACATGACGTGTAGGCATTAAGTAAGAGGACTATTTGCTATTTCCTACCACAAAACAAGCGAAATCCAATATTATTTAGGTTTATCGAACATACAGGCCTGCGTCAGGTATAAATTTACTAGAAAACTAATTTATTGTAGACCAGAATAAAAAGTTTTGTACCTCCACTCCATGACGTTTGTGGTAGTGTAGTCTCTAAAAATATGTCATCTGTGCTGGAAATTTGCTTAGGACGTTTGTGTTCAAGGAATCTATAATATTATATACAATTGTATATATCGTTGGAAAACTTCATTTTCAGAATGCATATAAAAGAGTACCACATCTGTATGCCGATCTCAGTTGAAGAGGTATGTAAGAACTTGATTCTCATAACCCTAGATTGAGATTCACTGGCATTGAAAAGAAAAGTGTATCAAGTGGCTATTTCGGGGTCAACAACCGTTAATGCAATAAAGTCTGAGATTTCACTTGAATTCATTTATCTACTTACTTCTTTAATTCATTGCCTTTCACTGTTGAGTAGTTTCTTTTATGTTTCATGTGTTCAATTTCTTGCCTAAGTACAAGATCGGCCAGCTGTACATGATCGCAAAGCACAGCCTTGAGCAGAGTGGTAGCGGTGAAGGTGTGGCGGTCATTAAGAACGAACCTTGTCATCATCCAGTGCATGGCGCTGGCCAGTTTACAGAGAAGCGCATCTATCCCTCCAGGTATAAATAAGCAAGTGACACCTTACATCTCAGTTATAAATATCCAGTACATACAATGATATTTTCAGCTGGCCACAAAGCCTTAGCAAGATTATAATATCCTTTCAGCGGCTTTTATAATTATACATGGCAACCATGTGATAAGGTTCAGAAGTGTAGGATCTGAACTTTTGTTTGATACCTGTTAAGAGCGTATAAGAGACTTTCAACAAACACAATACAAATGTTTGTTACAGTTGCAATTATAACTTATGTCTTGTAAATGGATTCTAAAGACAAGGCCCAAAGACAGATTTGGGTAAACAGTTGACCTGAGTTTGAATTAAATTTTACAGTTTAAAATCAAATTTGCACAAACTTCATAGGCCACCCAGGAGAAATAATGCTGTGATTCATATGAGCAGGGGTGTCTACTCCATAGAAACTTTGTAGCAAATGCTCCATCCAAAAAATAGGGGGGGGGGATTTGTCAGTGTATGTGCCATCATATATTGGGAGGGGAAGAAGGGAAGGGAGGCGAAGTTGCTTCAATGATTTGGGGGGATAGACGCCCCTGCATATGAGTTAAAAAATGTGAATCGGTTATGGAGTAATAAGTTCTGGCACCGAGGCAAGGGACTCCTACTTACTGTTAGAGGATCTGCAAACCAGTAGGATATGTTGAAAGATGTGAGGTCATGGAAATGTCCATGACCCATGCATACTTTGGCCACTACAGAGCTGTGTTGATTGTAATGGTTGCTATGACAAGAGGTCGTGCCAAGAGTTCCTTGCGTGTACTGAATTTCCAACATTTATGATGCCTGTAGCAGCTGTGGCTAGCTGTCCCTGGTGACAGCTGGTTGCTAAAAAAATAAAGAAGTTTACAATTATAAATAGAACTGTGGTAGTAAACAGGCGAGGTAATACTTCTTTACCTGCATGTACATAAACAACAACAGGACATATTTTAAACCTCTACACAAGTAAATGAGTAATCTTCTTTGAAATCAGAACAATCAACTATTAGGCTGACATAACTTTGTGAATGGAGTGACTTCTTTAGCATGATGTGCTATTCATAGGAACAATTGAGTCTTGTGGTTGCATCATGTATGAGTGAAAACATTGATGTTTTTGCAAAATACTTTTCCAGGTATGTAGGGCAATATTGTATCCAAAGATTTTGTAATCAATTGTGAAACTAGGAGACTTGTGAATCAACATCATAGGCAAAAATGAGAGATGGATAGAAAGACAGGTGGACAGACACTTACACAGACAGAGAAGCCAAGTCAAAAGAAGAAGTGAGAAGCAGAGAGTCAAGAAGAGAGGCAGAGATTGCTTTGTTTAAATTATTCTGTTAGTTAACATTAGTTTCAATATACTTACAAAATCAGCTATTAAACAGTTGGAGTTGGTTTGTAATTTACAAGTCTGAATTTGTTAACAGCCGCCTTCCTTCCTGGATTGCATCCATTGTGCCAAATATTTTCTACATAACTGAGAAAGCATGGAATTACTATCCATATACTATAACTGGTAAGTTTTATTTAAGTTAAAGTTCTTGTTGTTAGTTTTTATTGATGATGATAATTCTTTAAGTTACTGTTGCGAGAACTGTCTGAACGGATTGATATTATGTTGAAAGACAGCAATATTGAATGTTAGATTATATTATTTTTTAAATTTGCAAAATTGGTGTAATGACTGTTTTCTGCTCTTTGTGTTTGGACTGTGTACTGACTTCTGCTGTGATTTGTTGTGAATGAATATCACTAGGTGTTTCGCAAGGTATTTGTTTCAGAGCTCTTATTCTTATGCATGTGAGTAAGCTGGTTCCTGCTTTCTTTGGCTGATATAAAAATACTGGAATTAAATCTTCAGCCTTTCACTGCCTTTTCAAGAATTCATCAGGGTATGAACAGGCATAGTGATGCTTCATTATTTCAATTAATGATGCTCCTCCATTTGTAAGGATCTCGGACTTGATTACGTAGATCTTGGCAACTAAATAGCTCACTGCATATTAAATTTCTCTTGAAACTCGTAGCATTTTCCATGGGTTCTGACCAGTGTCTGATTATTAAACTGTGATTCCTGAATCATTTGTGTTTCTCTTTTTATTTTATGTGACTCTGAATTAATGACTTCAGAACATACGGTAAGAAAATTTTGTGACTGAACCAGAACTATACTGAAGGACCAATTTGCCAAATAAAATATGGGCATGAATTATTTATTTTGTGGCATTTGTTGCTAATTTAGCCTGATTGACTTTATACTGTAGCAAAAATCTTTCTGAAAATTTAAAAGTGATGAGAAATGGGCAGAATAAACTTACCTTTCAATTTCTAAAGACTAAGTGGGCATTTGAGGAATAAACATATAACTAACCCTTTGATTTCTGACATTATTTCACTTAATGGCCTGTTACGTTTGGACAAGATCCACATTTTGCATGAAACTAGTTACAGAATTGTTTAGGAATCTGATCTTAATGCTGTAAACAAAGATGTTCTGTGTCTAAATGTAGGTAAATTATATAACAGAGGCTGAATAAGCTTCTGTGCAACTATTGCCAATGCTCAGGTAGAGAAAAATTCCGTTTTTGCAAATGTTTCTGTGTCAGTAAAGAGATTTTAACCAAGAGTAATCTGAAGGAAACATTGTTGAATTTGATTTTTTTTCAGTGTTCCTTTCTGCCGAGGTTTTCTATAAATATTGAGTCTAGATATGAAAACAACAGTGGCACTTCAGAAAATGTGAGTCAAATTATTGTTTGAATTGGCTGATAGTTTTTGTTCATTATAATTGGGAGTGGGTGTTGTGTCAGAGGGGTTAGCCATAGCACATGGCTAACCCCTCAGCAGAGAAAATGTTTTGATAATTCGCACTTTGTTATTTTGGATAAGTGCTGTTATTGTATGGTCACGATTGTTGTTTCGTCATATCTGCCACTGACGTGAGCTGTGTTGTGAAGTGTTTTACTAACACTGAGCATTATCATTTTGTTGCATTGTTTATTCACAGTCTTCTACACTGGTGTAATTAGGACAACTGAAAAGTGGCTAGAGTAATTACTGTGGGTGTGTGTTTGTAACAGTTATGGAGCTAAATGCTTTCAAAATCACCTATCTCCCATGCTGTACATCCTAGACGAAATGTTCGTTATAATTTCTTTATCAGCACATTTTGCATCAGCTGTGTGTATAATTAACTCAGTCAATATACCTGACAGATAGATAGATATTCCTGTGTGGGTGCCCTGTTCACAATACCACCACTAATCAGTATGTAGCTGTAGGTGTAGGGCCTGCCATCATCCTCTGATTTTGCTCTAATTACTCAGAGAAGGGATTCAAAGTGGTTAATATGTTGTACTCTCTGAGTTGGTCACAGTGGTGTTCTGTTTAAATTGTTTGAAGTGGTTTTGTTTTCATCATCGTGTGTCTGAGCTTTAGGTAGGGCATCCTTGTTGCGGATATTCCAATGTAAATATGTTTGGTCATTTGGTCCTGGAGCTGTTTCAAGCATTTAGCTTAGTAGGGTCAATGCATTTAGGTCATTTTAAACAAGAAGACAGTTTATTTGTTAATGCATAGACCAATGGTTCCCAATATTTTTCAGAACAAGATACCTTTGCTAAAAGTCATTTAGTTGATTACACCTGGACTTAATTTATTTTTCTTCAAGTTAGTTCTTTATTTTAATGATGAGTGATATTTCTTGTATTCAGCTGCGGTGTTGTAACAATTTCTACACTACTTTAAGTATATAAAATAGTTAGAGGCCTGTGACAGATAAAGCTGCACAAATGTTATCCAGCTATGGCACCCCTAGCACAGGTTTACGGCACCCTTCACTGGCATAGACAATATTTTACACGATCTCATCCTTCTTTCTAACAACAGAGAGCTGCCCCTTTTACATGTGGGTATATATTGAGCAGTATAAGGAATTAATTGATCTTGGCAATGTGTATACTCCTGTCTAAAACTGTACCATTGTGCCATGGCCTTCTAAAATTTCAGAGGCCATAGCACGGCTCAAAACATGTTAGTTTGTTTCAAGTATGTTTTACTCTTTCTGCTGTCGATCTTGTATGGAGCATTTCTATAATGTGGTTAATGTCATGTTTAAAGACAATCTAATTCTTACAAGTAAAAATTTCATCAGTTTTACAATTGTGAATTGTGAAAGAATTGTTTTAATGCCATGGTTCAAGAAGTGGCATGTTAACATTATGTGACTTATGTTAACATTTTGCTTCTAGCCTTAACATAACAAGGGTTTTAAGTGGTTCAGAAGACGTGTAGTCTGTGTTAGAACCACTGCAAATTTACCTCGAACTCTTAATAGCCCAATTTTCCTAGCTTCTTCTTAAAAGCTGTTATAGTGTCCACTGAGACAGTACTATCGTCCAAACCATTCCACAGGTCTACAACTCTTGCACTAAAGAATTTCTGCCCTAATGTTCCCTTCGGCCTCTTAAATAATTTATACCTGTGTCCCCGAGTTGCCTTGTTCGGTGCTAATTCAAAGAACCTCTCCCACTGCAGTGTTTCCTTTCCAGTGATAATCTTATAAGCTTCAATCAGATCTCCTCTGCTCCTCCTTTTCTCCAATGTTGTTAGTCCACACCTTTTCAACCTTTCTTCATAGCTCAGATCCTTGTAGCCCCAAATCATTTTCGTAGCTCTTCTTTGTACTTTCTCCAGTTTTTCCATGTCCTGTTTCAGGTATGGATTCCATACCTGGATGCAGTATTCCAACTGTGGCCTAACCAGTGATTTGTACAACCTTATTATTATATCTTTGTCTCTGGTGACTATTGTCCTTCTACCACTGTCTGTCCACAACAGTTATTCGGCTAATAAAATCAGAGAAAAGAATCTTTCACACTGATTTGCCGGCTAACATATTGGTATCTTTTAATAGCTAATTTAGAAGTTCTGAATATTAGTTGCAGGATCTGCGGAAGGAGTTTATATGATTGTGAGTGCTGGTTTTTGTCATTTATTTAGTTTTCTCTGTTTCTGTTCGTTTCTACAGTGCCTTGACTTAACCGCTGAAGATATGGCATTGAGGGAAGTGGACGACATTGATATTGCCGTTGACCAGCTACAGGAAAAACACTACAAACCAGAAGAAGTTGGTTTAATGCAGTCATGTTTTGGCAGAAATTATTTTGAAACATTTTCTGCTTTTCCCTCCTTTCTTCTATTCTTGGATAAAATCTGATGTTGATTTTCCTAAATATCATATTGGAATCTGATTTTATATGTTTTTTAGGGCAGCAGACTTGCCTGTGAGCTCAGTCATGCATATTTTGTTTGATAGGCATGAATACTGTTACATACTAGGAATGTTGAGCAGTTTTCATCTTTCTCTGAGCAGAAGTATTAAAATTAAATTTTCCAGAATTATTACTGGTTAATGACATTTTTGCTTTACAACAGTCCTCTTAAATGTGTCAGCTGCTATCCTTTTACAGTCATTGAATGTGGATCAATATTCCAAACAGACCAGTTAAATGAATTTAACCTCTACTATTGATTTTGCATGAAACAACCGGCTGTTGCCATTTTCTTAGCTCGAAGCTGATCTACTTTCCTGGATATTATAAAAATTGGTCTATCACTGTGTGACAGCTTGCTGTAAATGTTCATGACAGTCTATAATAGTCAATATTTTCAAAGAATTTACATTTGCCTACTGCTGTTTTATTTAAATTTGAGGCTTATGCTTAACCGGCTTTGTACAGGTTTAACTGCAGATATAATTTCCTGCTAATTCATTTAATGTCAGTCATAATTTTTTGTTTTAGGATCCTACTGTTTTTAAATCGGAGAAGACAAAAAGAGGACCACTCAAAGAAAACTGGAAAGTAATATATCAGATATATCAGATAGTATTCAGAAATAGGCATTGATGTGTTGTGACTAATAATATTGAAATGGAACTTGTGTTTTTTTCCGTCCTTCCTCTGTGTCTCAGTCAACCTAATTTGTATAGTTTTATGTGATTTGTTATAATAATCTCTGAGAAAAGATTTTTAACTGGACTTTGTGAAAGGATGGCAATGTGATGGAGCTGATCTTGTAGTATTTGTGAGTTGTCATATCCCAATGATGCTTTGCTCGTGTATTGCAATAATTAAAGACAGTGTCACCTACAGCAGATAGCCTGATCTTAATCTTTTCTCCACACTGGTGTCATATTCAGGGACGTAACTAGCGTTGGGCTTGGGGGGGGCTTAAGCCCCCCCAAACGAAGTTGAAGCCCCCCCAAACAAGTCAAGCCGTTGTATGCTTACGGCTAAAATTCGTATGAACACTGTATAAATGTTGCCATGTTCAAGGTTTAAGCCCCCCCAAACGAAAAATCCTAGTTACGTGCCTGGTCATATTTCAAGTGCATTTACTGATACACTACACGAGGACTGAATACTTAGTAAGTGAAATAAATAAGACTGCCTTATACAGGGAACAACATTTCATAGACTTTCTTGTAATTAGAATTAGGGCTATTGTAATGATGCTTTAGAGACCAACCGAAGGTAGTTCTGTTCTAATTTGTCATCCTGCATTAAGCCTTTCATCATGATTATCAATTTTCCTGAGACAGACAGCTGAAACAGACGGCTTAGGTTGTTCTGAAGGATGAGTAATGTAATGTTTGTATCTGTGCATGTACGTAAGTATTTTTATAGCACTTTCTAAGACCTTCTGGAAGGCTGTTCTCTGCAACCCAAATGACTCTTGATTCCATTAGAAACAATCAGTTCATTTGCTCTGACAACTGAGAAAGTTACAATTGGCAGGATCTTGTACAAAAACAGAAATTTGGTGAAGGCCAGTAACTTTGACAATTATTAAGTCAGTTATTTTGTGTTTGTACCTTGTTAACGTGTTAGGAAACGTCAGAACCGATCATGTGTTCATACAAAGTTGTTCGAGTGAAGTTTGAAGTCTGGGGTCTTCAGACACGTGTAGAGGATTACGTTCAAAAGGTTGTTGCTTTGTGTTCATTGCATTTTGTTTGACTGGAATTCCTTCAATTCAGTGCTGATATGGTGATGAATTAAGTAGCACTATGAATGCTGTTCCTATGAGACTGAGAATGCTTCTGACTGTACATGTTGAAGTAAAATCTTAGTCTTGCACTCTATGGTTTAATATTCATTACATTTTATTAATTCCTGCTACTGGGTGCATGTTGACAATAAATTCTTTTGATAAATGCTAAATGATCTGATTCAGCATGTAGTAATTCAGTTGGTAATCTCTTTTCCACGTTGGTGCTTTTCAGTGTTATTCCATGAATAGAATTGATAGAGACAGTCAGAACTGAAAGAAATGGTCGGGAGAAGAAATCACCACCAACTGAATTACTCAGAATTGCTTAATTAATCAAAACCCAGTCTATGGGTTCTGTTGTCTGTATATAGAATTGATAGAGGTGAATCTTCAATCAGTTTCAGATTCATGTCCCACATATTGTGTTGATCTCAAATTCTGCAGTTCCTGTTGGCAGATGCTCATTTACAGTTCTCTTGAGTTTTTGACTCTGTACTTGGCAAATTACCGTAACTGTGATTTTTACTCTGACCAGTGTTTACACATCACCTGTTTTCTTGCACATGGGTTGTAGTGGCTTTAGAGAAATTTGTTAGAATATACAAACAAGCGTGATTAAATTTCTTTAGCTCGAGGTGTCAAAACGCAGTCCCATGGGCCATTTCAGACCTGCCAACGATTGTGTTTCTGACCCATGGAGCCATTGAGAGAATTAAAGTTCAAATTTGTCATTTTTCAGTGCGTATGAAGCGAAATGAAATGGCTGTGCTAGCAACGGGCCAGTCAATACCAAATGAAGACTTTATGAGCCTAATTTGACTGCTAAAAATGCTAGCAACAGGCCAGTCAATACCAAATGAAGCTTTTATGTAAAAAAAATTCTGGGGACAGCCTCCCAGGCCCCTACCCCATTTTGCTCAGGCGCCTTCAGCATCCTGGCCCGCCACTTGCTGGGAAATATCTCCACTGGCCCACCATTAAAAAACTTTGACACCCCTGCTTTAGCTCTTTTAAGCTACTGATAGAATTGAGGTGAAAGTGAAAAACCTGACAGCGAATATTGACATTTTAAGGTCATTCGAGAGATTCTTCTTCTTGGCCATCGTCAGGCTTTCACTTGGATTGATGAGTGGTATGGTAAGTCAACTTGCTATTGTTCATTTGTATTGATGAATAGTATGGTGAAGAATTTTTTTAGCCTTTTGAATTAATTTTATGGTGATATAATGAGTAGACTATGTGTTGCTATAAGCACTTGAAGTGGAATATAAGATATTACAAGTACCCTCTGTCTGAATTTTATTCGGATTAAAGTACCGTATACTGAGCACAAGGAGTTGGTTATAAGTTTAACATCCTATAATTTTTTTAATTTTAAATTTTAATGTTAATGATAACTGTTCCATTTAATATGACAATATCCAGTGAAGACTTGTGGTATTGTAATCGTAAATTTGTATAGCACCACTCCAAGAGAAACTCCTCGACACCAAACCACGATCGAAAAGAATGGTGTTCAAAACATTGTGGAAAAGGGGCAAAGAGAGAAGTTCATTTCAGAGGTTGCTAGGCAACCTATTCCATAAAAATGGACTGCAGCAAAGCTTTTATGAAGCAGTGTGGAAGTTTGAGCTATAGGGACAACCAGGTCACACCTTGCAGGGCAGAACGAAGGAATCTACAACCTGGTATGGATAACACTGGCACACAAAGCTACGTAAGATGGACTGGGGCACGGCCTGCAAGACAATTATGCATAAGCATTTTTGCATAGGTATCCAGTACAGTTCCTCTTGTACGAAGCTAGATATATGCCTGAACTTAGGTATGCCACTTATCAGGCGAATAGCAGCATTTAAAACAGTTTGCAACTGGTTAATGCACGATAGAGTTAAGCGCACATAGATAGCATTGCCATAGTCAACTCAGGGTTTTGGCAGCTTTAGATGTACGGTATGATTAGTAATTAGTTGAATTAGTCCTAAAGCTTTCATTAAAATTGATTAATTGTAGGACTGTCAATGGAAGACCTTCGTACCTATGAGGCCAAGATGCAGGAGGAAACCAACCGGTTAGTTGGAGTGAAGAACGAAGAGGCAAAGTCTGCCTCATCATCTCCTTCAACTCCTACAAACACGCCTACGGAGACGACTCCACCAGTCGCTATGACCATTGATCCAGGCACCTTCTAATGATCAGCATTTTGCCTCTCAGAAGTTGCATGATAATTAGGAGTGACGAAGCTAGCTTTATCAAGTCGTGTACTTTCGCCAAAGTCTTTTTTGAGCATGATATTTTCAATTTCTGGGTTTTCCATTTGTTTTTTAATAGTATTCGAAATGCAATCTTCCTTCAAGCTAATGACTAGAAATTGTTTATTGTCTCCAGTGTATAGTACAAAAGGCAGCCTGGCAAGAAAAAAGGAAGCCATCAACTATTAGTGTGATTGAAATAGACTGCTGTTAGATCTTGGTATTAATTTGCTTGTAAACACCTTATTGGGTATTTCCTGTTAAAGTGTGATTGAAGATGTGTATGTAGGAGCCACAAAACTGTTGTACGGCCATGCCACATCATAGGTGAGAAGGAACACCTATGATGTGGCATGGCCGTACAACAGTTTTGTAGCTCCGCATATCCCAAGATATAGTCAAACAAACTTCATGCACTGAAGTTTTGTCTTAGAGGGAATGCTGGGATGAAGTCTAGTAGGTCTGTTGCAGGTTGCCAGTCCAGAATGTATGCTACTTCCTAGGTCTTTAGCTATGCTGTAGGTAGTATCCATTTTTAACTGAAGAAAGTTAGTATTGGTACTTTACTATGTTACTAGTGAAGCAGTATCCGTTTTAACTGAAGAAAGTTAGTATTGGTACTGTACTATGTTACCAGTGAAGCAACTGTTTGCTTGATAACCTTGTATAATATCTCCTTGGATATCATCTTAGACAACAGTAGCCTATGTTATAGACTTCTGCATCACCATATAGGTAATCAACTGCTAGATGGATTTGATCACTTTTGAATCATAATTAGTATTACTTAGCTGGGTTAGGTTGTTGCACAACAAGGCATACACTGCATATGAGCCTTTTTAAATGTAAACCAGTCGCTAGGAATTGTTGACTGATTACTTGAATGACGTATACATGTACTTATATGTAGTGGAAAATTTTGTTGAGTTCCGCATGATATTATTTATATTTTTTTAATTTGATTTTTAGAGTTTTATCTATGGAGTTGTGTTTGTGGTGTAACTGTTTGGTGTCATAATATTTGGATGATGTGTGATGATAATTTTTCTTTATTCTAAGCAGCGTTTTATTTCTATTTGAACGAAACTGGTAAAGCTGGCTTGATACTTGATGAGGACATTAATCGTGGCTGTTTTCTCTTGATATTCTGACATTGCTGGTAATCTCTTTCAGGTCTTAATTTGTTTTGTGTGTCTGCTGCAGTGCTTAACCAAGGTACCGCATATGCTTACTTTCATTGTTATAAGTGTATAACCTCTGTTCTGATAAACCAAATGAATATTGCAATGAAACAGATTTCTTTGAGTTTATTTTCATCGTTATAATTGTATAACCGTTTTTCTGATAAAGCAAATTAATTGCAATGAAAAAGATTTCTCGAAGCTCATTTTCACTGTTATAATGTTTATAACTATTCTTCTGGATTGAGCAAATTAATTGCAATGAAAAAGATTTCTCTTGAAGCGGTTATTTTGTTCTTTTCATGAAGTAGTGACAATCTGGATCATATATACCTGGTATTTGTGAATTCAGTAATGAGAGACAATCACTTTTAGGCAGAATCTTCAGCTTTAGAATTGTGGGTAGTTTGAAGCTGTTTTGTTAATTTGATCTTTTGTTAATTTGATCTTTTGTTAATTTGATATTTTTGTGCGACTGCTGCAGTGCTAAACCAAAGTTCATTCTGTGAAAATATTATTTTGTTAAGCTGAACACTAGAAACTTTTCCTCAGCATGTTAGTGTCATCTGCTTCAATTACGAAAGTAGCAATAAATGCAATATGTTATAAGCAATTGCTTTTTGATCGTCAGGTGTTTCATCTTATGATTCTCCTAATCAAAGATCTAATTTTTGCAGATTTGTCGAGTCTCACCACTGAACAAGGTTTTAGGCCGCTTTTCAGCCTCCATTGAGAGGGATATTGCATTTTGACCCAGTTAAACTCTTAACACACCATTGTTTAACATCAGTTGATGCTTGTTATTTGATATTGGCGTTACATTTTTGGTGTGTCATTGTTGACATTTTTAGAATTAGTTGATTTTCCAATGAGAAGAAACGAACTTGTCATATTCTGTTTCAACCATTCTTATTTGAAAATCTGTTTTTAAGTTTTCTTGTTTGTCTCAACTGTTTTTAAGTTTTCTTGTTTGTCTCAACTGGCATTCCGTAAACCAACTTCACTGGTGGATTGTTGGACTTGAGCAGTTGAAGTGTAATTTATTACATTATTAATGTCAAAATAGTTTTTTTTCAAAGAACTATCTGAATATGAAATTCTTCTGAGTGTTTCTGCTTGGTGTAGGTTCCTGCATGCATGCCGTTTCCCAAATCTGTATACTTCACAACACACCTCCATGCTATTTCGTTCTCAAATCTGTGTACTTCACAGCAACACACCTCCATTATACTATCACAGTATTTAGTTTAAAGTGAAGTGAAGCCACTCAGTTTGCAGTTGTGAAATGACTGCGAGATCATTCACCACCGCTAACCATTGACGATGATATCTTGATTTGTGGCTCCCTGCTAGAGTTGTCAAGTTCTGGTTTGATTGTTACAATGAACCCATCTTTGTATAAGCTTCAGTGTAAACCAGTATTTGTTGTTTTTTACTAGACTGAAGGTTATTGTTTTATTCTTGCACTTACTGTTTTTATTGTTTTAAGTTTTGTTAATTTTTGGTGATTTGATGCAAGTTGGTTTAGAAGGTCCAGAGTGGTTTAATTGTCACATGCAAAGTTGTTTGTCATGTGTAGATTGAGCCTTTTACACTCATAACTGAGGTATAATAAACTCCTTCCAAACTTAAAGAAAATGCCAACTTCTACTGCACCTTTAAAACATTTGCCATGATGTATATCCTTCGATTCCTGACAATTTAACAAAAACCTACACATTCCAGAGAAAATCACTTGCATCATTCTTTGTTTTCAGGCATTAACACCACAGAATGAACTATTCCTGGGTCGATGTAATTCTCTTGCTTCAGACTGTCCCATCATTTCCTTATATGAATATAATATTTGTTATAAACATTCATTTGTTCATTGTATTTGAATTTTGTTTTTGAGTGAACTATTATGCATGGATGTGATGTGTTTTTGTGTTGTGGATAAATGAAGTTTTAATACCTGTAATTGGCTTTCATTTTGATTAACAATTATTTAGGCTTGGGTCTCTATAGCTAATTGGAGTACATTTCATGCCACACAAAGCAGTGTCATGCAGTGAGTAATCTAGACGTCTTTGGGGGGGAAAGTTCCCCCCCAGGATTGATGTTTCCCCCCAGAGGCGAGCAATATTACAATGTACAGACCGTCAGGGGAGGAAAAATCCCCCCCAGGATCGATGTGGATACATGGTTTCCCCCCCCCCCCCAGAGAGCAGAGAGATGGATTCCTAAAAAAAAGTCATCAACTTTTTTGACAGAGGAAAAAAGTTAAAAATTGGGT
Source organism: Allolobophora icterica (assembly GCA_963556255.1). Taxonomy (NCBI): domain Eukaryota; kingdom Metazoa; phylum Annelida; class Clitellata; order Crassiclitellata; family Lumbricidae; genus Allolobophora; species Allolobophora icterica. The sequence continues at coordinate 75,086,250 of OY744602.1, read as the reverse complement.
GAAGGACTAAAAAAAAAAAAAAGGTCATCAACTTTTTTCGAAGATGGAAGACAAAATTTTGTGTCAATTGTTTGCTCCCCCCAGAAACCTGGTTTCCCCTCCCAGGCGAGGGGGACTAGATTAAACACTGAGTGTCATGTGTGCAGAGTTACCCGGTATCCCAATTAATTTCTTTATATAGGTCCACTTGAGCAAAATATGCCACCCATAACCACTTTGTTTTGCATTAGCCACCTCTGTATTCCACTTTGCATTCTAAGGTTTTTGTTGCTCCTACATACACATCTTCAATCACACTTTAACAGGAAATACCCAATAAGGTGTTTACAAGCAAATTAATACCAAGATCTAACAGCAGTCTATTTCAATCACACTAATAGTTGATGGCTTCCTTTTTTCTTGCCAGGCTGCCTTTTGTACTATACACTGGAGACAATAAACAATTTCTAGTCATTAGCTTGAAGGAAGATTGCATTTCGAATACTATTAATAACCAAAATTTAATCAGGCGAGTGCTTCAGTGATATGGACATCCGTTTGTATTTGCATTGAAGTTCAATTATGTAGTGGAAAAAATTAGGCTAATTATAGTAGTTAATTTGTAAAAACTTATGAAATGGCAAGATATTTAATAGAATACTTTGAATATTAAAAGTAATGGCAGCGGTGGGATTCGAACCCACGCCCCCGAAGAGACTGGTGCCTTAAACCAGCGCCTTAGACCGCTCGGCCACGCTACCACTTGCCCGATAAGGCTTCTTTATTGTTCTTAACGCTACTTACCATATTGTGTTCTAGAACAAGAGCTCACGTTTATTAATTTACATCTGACGCAGAAATGCGAATAATTGATTGCATCATCAACTTTTAATTAAACTAAATGTATGTATCCGTCTGTCTATGAATTTCTACTGAGAAACTTGACCGCATCTACCTTAACGATTTTTGTCTTGGGAAGCACCTGTGAATAATCTAGTTTTCTGAGGTTTCTCATGTGCTGAAGAAATTATTAAATTTCTGATTGCGATTAATCACAATCGATTTCAGTTATCTCTAATAATAGTTAGGCCTTATTAGTTGTATTAAGAGACATCAGCGATCGATTCCATAACGACCTATAGTTGTTCGCTAGATGTCACTACTTATGCCGAACCCGGTAATTTTAGGCTATTACTGGTTAATAAATTATTTTCTTTCACAATTCGCTTTGTTGTTTAGGCTGCTAATAGAGTGATGCTCTATTTTTGTGAGCGTTGTGACCATGTGAATGGTAGGCCCTGTAGGCCTACTATTAAATATGGTGATGTTATCACTTAAGGAGTTTAAGCTTTCTGGCCCTACTGCATTTTCGATTTTACTCAGTTTGCAAAATTTAAAATAGGCCTACGGATAAAATATTCAACTCCACCTGGATTCATGAAACTCATCAAAGTGTAACACCCCACCCCACCCCCAGTCTTTTTTTCTACAATTCTCACACTGTATGAAGGTAATTCTTCTGCTAAATTGTTGATTGCTATAAGTCATCCACCTATTTAGGCCTACATGTGAGAATTAGCCTGGCCTTATGTAGCCTAATGCTACAATCATAGGCGCCGACTTCTTGGGAGCCTTGGGTGCCAATGCACCCAGACTCCCAGAGAGAAAGTTCAGTGGGTGCCTGGCATCCAGACGAATTCGAACCCTATAAATTCAATTTTTTTACGCCTAGGCCTAAGCAGTCAGTGGCGTACCGAAGGGGGGGGGCAGAGGGGGCGAGTCGCCCCGGGCGGCACTTTTGCAGGGGCGGCAAAATAGGGTTGAAGTAAAATAAAAAAAGGGTAATTTTTTAAATTAAAAAGTAGGAGAGAAAGAAAGAAAGAAAGAAAAAGAAAGAAAGAAAGAAAGAAACCGTCACTTTGGCCAAGTCGGCTTGGCTTCCGTTGATCGTTAGGGGCGGCATCACTCTCAAAGGTATAGGCCTATACTTTAAACACTAAACAGAATTGCAGAAGTGGAAGCAGAATCGCATTTATGTAGTAAATTGTAAACAGAGTAACAGACTAATATTAGTCGTAATCTCCAAACTTCTAAAGCGCTACCCCAAGGCCAAGAGCAGGGCGCCAGCCTATTCACGAGCGCTGCGTCAAATCAGAGGTGTTTTCAAAGAGTAGTCCAGAGGAAGTCCAAGTCCGGTTTCCATGGGGGCAGATCAAGAGAGGATTCAGAACAGCTGTTAAGGCGAGTGCCGTTTTGGGCGAGAAGAATTGGAAGACAGTTTCACGGTTGTTGTATGCGGCACCGGCGTGGTGGGACTACGTGGGAGGAAAGGGACGTACACGTCTTCAGGCAACAATGCGAAGATTGGTCCGGTCTCGATATTTACCGGAATCCTATCTTACTTTCGAGCAACTCTGCCAGAAAGCTGATTGTAACCTCTTCTCAGCCACCATAACTAACCCAACACATGTTCTGCATCAGTTATTACCCCCAGAGAAAGCTGTTGCATACTCACTGCGCCCCAGGGCACACAATAGAATTATACCTAATGCTGACTCTTTAGCTCGCAAAACCTTTGTCATTCGAATGTTATATGCTTAAATTAATATTATTAACTATGTACACCAAAATGCGGTTAGCAGTTGGTTTTGAATAAAGGATATACTTACTTACTTACTTACTTATGATTTGTCATTTGAAATGAGCATTTAGCGGTTTTAAGCCTATCCTTTAAACAGAGTTTAGTAACAGTAGGCTATTCAGTTATTTTCGAATATCGGTTAGGCCTATATATAATAAGTTGAAAATGTAGGGCTACGCTTATAGCTTAAACGAATAGGCCTAATTACAAAATACAGTGAAAAGTGAAAAATCTAGAAAGGCTATAAACTGTATAAAATAAAATTGTATATATAATATGTACGATCGTCATGCAATATCTTAGAGAAAATAGCACATCGAAAATTAAGTGGCCAAGGGCGGCATTTTGGGCCATCGCCCCGGGCGGCATATCAGCTCCGTACGCCACTGTAAGCAGTAATCTCACAACGTGAGAAGTAGGCCTACAACTACAACACAAATGCCCAACATTGCAAGATCTCACAGTCACAGTCCGTACATTAACAAATTATTTATTTATTTATTATTTTAAATAAATAAATAATAACACTGGAACCCTTGACAAGAAAACACTGTTCTTTCTCTGAAAATCCGCCAAAACTCACATAGGCCTACCTATGGAAATGGAGGGCGGACCCATGCACCAGTGGCACCCAGAGACAAAAACAAAAGTCGACGGCGCCTATGGCTATAATTATTATCCTATATAACTGTAGGCTAAATGTACACATTTTTATGGCGACCGTATGGCCCCGACCTTGCTAATTTTTCAATGAATTGATCAGGCGAGATCCTTCACCACCGCTAACAGTTTGAATGGGTGCCACCGTGCCACGCCATTTAAGGTCCCCGTGGGCCGTGAAACTTAGGCCTATAATTGTGAGGGCCTATTACTCATGAGCTACAAAACCCAAAGAGCAAAATTAGGCTATAATAAAAACTTATGACGACATCAAACTTGCTTGATGCCCTTCAAAACCACAAAAACCCGTAGAGCAAAAATGTCAAAAATTGTGAAAACAAAATAGCTTAGGCCCTATAGCTTGCCAAACTTCAACACTTCTAGATCGGGCAATGCCCAGACTCTCAAAAGTCAAAACTGTACCGAAACCCCAACAATGACCCAACTGCTTAGCAATCAGCATCATTCGGAAACTATGTCAATTAATGATCCCAGATTAGGCCATACATCTGCCAACATCTCAAACGGCATTAGATGGACCCACGTAGGCTCTATACGGCACTACATATTTTAAGGGATTTTGACTACTGGGACAAAGTCGGCCACGACTAGGGGTATGGGGAGCGTCGTAAGCACCCGCAGCGGGGTAGGCCCCTATGGGGTAGCCCCAGCCGACAACGCATTTTAGATAAATTTGCTGCCAAATGCAGCCAGTTTTAGCCACTTTATTTTACCCAGGGCCGGATTAACCAGTATGCTCAATGTGCTTGAGCATGGGGCTCCCCCTTACAGGGTCCCCCGGCTGGAGTGGGAATACCGTTATATATAAGAAGTCGTTGCTTCTATCGCTCTGCGTCAAGGACTCTTTATGCAAATATAGAATCCTTGGCTCTGCGTATGTGCATGTCATTGATGATCTCCAACTGTTCAGGTGAACGCCGTTTCAGTAAGATGGCACTTATTAAAAAATGAGCTGCGAACTTCTATGACCCACAAACGTCTAACTACATTGGAACTTCTTAGTGTTCAAAATGATGTGCTTAACAGTAGTTTGCAGCTGCTAAAAGTCGCAAATTTATGTTTCTGAGCTGTAAACAATGAAGAGAACAGATTCGAATTTTGATTATAATATACCCAAACTGTATGTTGTCAATTTACTGTAACAAACATGTGAAACAACCTTTGATAGTCCTAAAATGCAAAGCGTTAAAGTTTTGCTGTATGCATTGACTGCTAATTTGAGCAGCCCGGTACACAGCATTGACCCTTCTTTACTACACGTTGATTGTGTAGTCAAGGAGGGTCCCCATCATTCCAAGCTCATTATTTACTTACGGCATCCCAATAATTCCATGCTCAATACGACAAGGGGCCCTTGTATAGGCCTAATTAGTATGGGCCTCCGAATGGTTAATCCGGCCCTGGCTCTTAGTAGCCTAGTAGGCTATATATGATTAGCTATCGTCAAGAGTAGGCTTGATGCACAAGCACGCACTACAAATTCACAGCTGAAGACTATATCTCGAGAGCGCTCATGATGCATATGTTACAGGGAATGTGTATTTTCAGGGAATATGTATATTCCCTGAAAATTTCAGGGTATATGTATATTCCCTGATTCACTCAGGGAATGTATACATTCCCTGAAAAAACCAGGGTATATACATATTCCCTGAAATCTTCAAGTTAGTTCTATACACATTCCCTGAAAGCTTTCAAAGACACAGCGACATAAAGTCAACAGAAGGCCTAGTGCTTAGCTAGGGTTATAATTGGTCTCTAATTGGAAGGTTCTATCACTGCGTACCTCCTTTGATGCACAAACGCCCATATGTTCAATAACTTTACGTGAATATAGGATCAAATCTTCAGAATAAACAACATCTCACTTCATAGAAGAAAGGTTTTAGTAGTAATCAGTGTTACCACTGTTGAAAAATGAAAAACCTAAGCTAGAACATTAAAATAACCAAAGAAAACCCTAGCCATCAGTTTCCACTCAAAACTGAAGTATCACCTTTTCAAATACTCATTCTCTGACTCATCTGATACTCCGCCTTCCAATTATACTCGCCGTAAACGACGTGCACCCGCCTTGACAGCTGCTCTGCCTCACCTGATCTGGTACCCTGGAAATCGGACTTGGACCTCTTTTGGGCCACTCTCTGGAAACCCCCTGATCTGGTACCCTGGAAATCGGACTTGGACCTCTTTTGGACTACTCTCTGGAACCCCCTTTGATTTGGTTTGGCCTCCTGGAAATCGGACTTGGACCTCTTTTGGGCCACTCTCTGGAAACCCCCTGATCTGGTACCCTGGAAATCGGACTTGGACCTCTTTTGGACTACTCTCTGGAACCCCCTTTGATTTGGTTTGGCCTCCTGGAAATCGGACTTGGACCTCTTTTGGACCACTTTCTGGAAACCTCCTGATCTGGTACCCTGGAAATCGGACTTGGACCTCTTTTGGACTACCCTCTGGAACCCCCTTTGATTTGGTTTGGCTTCCTGGAAATCGGACTATGAAACTCAAAAAATAATTTCCTCAGTTTTGAAAAGGGCAACAGTTTACTTCCAGAAAACTTCCAAAACAGTTCAGTCTGAGTCGGCAGTCTCCTTTAGTCTTTCGACTAGTAATATTTTAAATATAAATAAACTAGTATAGCATGCATATTGCGCCATTTATTTATTGACCTCGACCATCCAGACCGTTTAAAAAATTGATTAAATGAATTTTAAAACAGGGTTTAAATAAAACAAGAAAAGCCAAAGAAAAACCAAGGTCCAGGAAAACCTCCATTTCCCAAGCTCGGATAAAAACTCAAGATCAATTATAACCCTAGCTAAGCACTAGGCCTACTGTTGACTTTATGTCGCTGTGTCTTTGAAAGCTTTCAGGGAATGTGTATAGAAATCACTTGAAGATTTCAGGGAATATGTATATACCCTGGTTTTTTCAGGGATTGTATACATTCCCTGAGTGAATCAGGGAATATACATATACCCTGAAATTTTCAGGGAATATACATATTCTCTGAAAATACACATTCCCTGTAACATATACAATACAATACAATACAATACAACTAAATGTATAACGCGCCTTAATAAAAAGAGTCTTACAAAAAGGACGTGTTACAGTGCAGTAGTTAATTATAGTAGGCCTACTTGGAGAATAAATGAGTTTTAAGTTTAGTTGTAAGTGGATCTTGGAACTGATTCTGGCAGACCAGCCACTTCAAACATCCCATTTCTAAATTAAAGATTTTATCCTCTGACTATAAAGTCTCCTTTTGACGCTGAACGTAATTTAACCTCGCCTTGGTTCAAGGGCAGCACATGGTGTAACTAGAGATGACAATTAAGCATGGGCGGCGATCATGGGAGGGGGACGAGGGGGACAAGTCCCCCACCTTTAAGAGTGGGGGCACACCATACATTTGTCCCCCCCACTTAAAAAAACACCAAAAAAGGCCAAGAATGTAACTGCGCTTGAGGGTTTTCGCTGCCTTTTTGAACAGATGAGGTAAAAAAGGTCATCAACTTTTTTAGGAGATGAATTGGACATTTTAGACATTTTAGAAGAATTTGTAGTAAAAATTTTCTTCAGTGACCATGGCCGACTTTGTCCCCCCCACACCTCTCAGACAAGATCGCCGCCACTGTGTAGAGGAGCTACATACATTCGCCGAATGCAAGAATTAGTAAAGAAATGGGTGGATGGATAGATGAATTAATGAATAAACGACCGAGTACCTGAATGATTGAATTGACTGACTGCATGCATGAATGAGTTACCGAGCAGACGGAAGAAAGGAAAGACGAATCAAAAGATAAAAGAATGAACGAATGATTGAACGAATGTAGTGAAGGGAAGGAATAGACAGATGGATTAATGACTGGATGGATAGAGGAATAAGTGGACAAATAAATGAATAACTGTTTTTCGTTTCCATTTGTTGTACACCAGTGAATGAAACATTTGCTAAATTTTATCCAGAATCTTTTTTAGAAGAATACCAGTCACTCTGTTTTCTTCAGCACTGAAAGCCCCCAGCGTCTCGACAGAAAATTAGAATTCAGTCTGCTTTTATATACTGTTAATCGATTACTTCTAAGTATAAGAACGTTGTTTCACAGGCATATAAAGAACTTCTGAGTCAGCGTCTATGTCTCATTTAGTTTCTGAGTTGCGGTTCTCTTCTGCGGCTGTTTTTTCGTTGATGACTTATGATTTGATTCCACATCCTTCTCTTCTTCCTTCTAGTCCTTCTATCAACCTCCTTCTCATCCCTTGGCTCATTCCAGGGCCAAAAAAATGACAATAAACAAAAAAATGAAAATAAACAACAAAAAACAACACAAATAATAAAAATAATAATAAAAATAATAATAAAGATAATAAACAATTAAAACGACAACAAACAAAAAAAACGAAAATAAATAACAAAAAAACAATACAAATAATAAGAATACTACAAAAATAATAAAAATAATAAACAATAAAAAACGACAATAAACAAAAAAAAGAAAATAAAAAGCAACAAAAACAATAAAAATAATAATAAAAAAAAATAAAGATAATAAAACCAAAAATTACAAAAAACAATAAAAACCTACAATATGTGGGCTTACGGGATTTTAAGCCACGCCAGAGGCCCCCTGCCTTAATGAGCTTACGGGATTTTAATCCGCGCCAGAGGCCCAGCAGTACTACTATTACAAAAAAAAACAATAAAAAATAAACCAAAAACCAAAATAAACAACAACAAAACAACACAAATAATAAAAATAAAAAAAACAATTAAAAATAATAATAAAAAATATAATAAAGATAACAAACAAAAAATTACCAAAAAATACAAAAATAAAATAAACAAAACCAATAAACAAAATAATAAACAATAAAAAAATAAAACAAAAACACAGACAATACAGAGCCACAGTCAACCGAGTCCACCCCATCGCCCCTCACACCGAAAAATCACCGCGAAATCCACAAGCACCTATTGAAAAAAACAGTAAAATAACGAAGGTTATTATTACACATTACAACAGATAAATAGTGATATAAAATTAAGAAAAACGTAAATCTTTTTCTGGGGCGGCCCTGTTGGTCGGCATCGCACTGAAATACATAAGGAAGCTTTTTGTTCCAGTCTTCAATCAACCATGTCAGCAATCATTGTGCTTAGCTGCTTCGGGGAGATAAAGGGAGTGTGGATAAGATTTTAACTGTCTTATCCTTGTACTCCAATTCAGAATCAAACTGCAAACCTTTAATTGCTATAGAAGATTTTAAATTATACATTTAAAATAAAAATATCTTTTTTAAAGCACACAGTGCTTTGAAAACAGAGTATTCAAATAATCCCAGTAAGTCTATCATCACAGTGACACTTGGAGCTCTTAGCAGGCATGGAGAAAGTAGGCAACATTGAGTTGAGTTATTATTCAGATGAGCAACCATCCGTGGAATACCACCTGATGCCCATGCCACCCGTAGCCCGATTGCACCTCAGCTGAAATATATCTCAATCTCGATCCACTCTCCTAGTAATTTTTAGAAAGGTCTCTACAAAGTGTGCCACCTTTCTCATTAAATAACTATTGCTAATATCTTTTGACGGTAACACTTGGTTTTACAGTTGGATTTACTATGTTGCATATTTCAACGTCACATATAAAATTCTACTGTTGAAACATATGAAGTTTAAATATACTTTCAAAACGATGTTGGCAATGTGGTATTTGGCTCAGACTTAAGATCATGTGTTCCACCACAGGTGACAAACAAAGTGGCCAGAGAAACTAAATTCCACAAAGCTTAATTTTTGTTAATGACCTGTTTCTGGAAAACAGGCTGTAACCTGAGAAAAAGGTAGTAAACTCAAAAACTTGTGTTTCACGATACTTAATATGGCATCTGCTAAGGACCAAAAACTACCTTCGTCTGCCTATTAACTTTTAATCTTGCACCCAATTGTAAAAATAACCCCGTATTTCTTCAGCACAAAAAAGTCATAAGAACTACCTTATACATAAACTTGTATATATGTGATACACTGGATATGGAAGAAACTTCAGGCAAAGAAGAAACTAAGCAAGTCACACAGACAGACATATGAGCGGACTGTACATATAAAATAATGAGCTTCCTCTGTCCGTTCGTTCTTCTATTCTCTCAGGTAACGTCTCTTCCTCTTTTACCTTTCTTAAAACTTGCTTTTTCTCTCGGGGTCTCTCGCACTGGGAGCGCTTCTGAATGGCCCTCCCGCTAAAAGCGCTTTATAAATATCCGAAAGACATCGACAGATAAGCAACAAAAAGCCAGCCACATACCTGGTGGAGGTGGTGCTCTACTCTTGTTTTTCCTGCCTTTTGTAGAAGACCAAGATCAAAATGCACATTTGAGCCAGAATGTGAACTTGACGGAGAATGTCCAATACCATTAGTCAGTTGGATTGCTACATCTCCCATTCTCTCACATTGTGAAGGTTGAATAACACCAGGCACCTGGGGTGCTTGCCTAACCACACCACTCCTTGTTGTCAGTGGATGTGAAACACCAGGAAGGCGTGGTGGAGGTTGAACCAGTTGACCGGTTCCACTGTTCATCATTAATGGCAGAAGAACTCCAGGAGGTTGTGTGGCAGGTCGTTTCTTAGATGCAGCTGGAATTTGCAACTGCAACTGGGAGGCAGTTGCCATAGCGTGCATCTGTCGTCAAGGTGATGCAAGTGTATGTGTGCTCGAAGTTGTCTGTGAATTCCTGTGCAACGGTGACTCTGAATTCAATGGCTTTGTTTTGATATCATAGCTGTACCACCCTAAACGTTTAACAAAAACACAGGATTTTAATTTCGGAGTCAGTTTCTATCTTTTAGAAAGATGTCTTGAGACATAGATAAAAGTATTGCCAATCAAGTACCAGTCTGAATCACACCTTCTTCCTAGGTTCAGTCTGCATATGCGGGCAGCCACCCCACGGTCCCCACCAAGACTGTGCTTCTTGATCCATCTTGATGCCATCAATACGTGCCAACTAGCGCTTCTGTCGCTACTTGATATGCCAGCCACATTCGATACAGTCGACCATGGCATTCTATTTCGACGACTTTCTCACTCAGTTGGAGTCAAAGGACAGAGCGCTCAGTCTGTCTGAATCTGACATAAAAGGGTGCGTGCAATCTGTCCAGGGGATGTGATGTCACTTATAAGGCTGGTCATCTGCAGTGTTCCACAAGGACCAATGCAAGGCCCTTTCCTCTTTGTATTACACACAGCTGAGGAGGAGAGGATCATGCAAGCACATGATCTCCTTCGACACTGCTATGTGGATGAAACAATAGGGCCTACTTTGCTTCTTCAGTGAACCACCACAAAGCGCTGAGATAAACCAGTGGGCTGCTGCTTATCGAGTACATTTTAAGTTAAGAATAAATGGCATCTGACCAGACTTAATCCATCACCATCTGAGTTTTCATAGTTTCTAGGGTTGACTAATCCAACAAGATCTAATCGCTAAGACCCCAAGGGAATGAAGTACCTCATGGCAAAAATTAAATAAATAAATAAATTAATTAATTAATAATAATAATAATAATAATAATAATAATAATAATAATAATAATAATAATAATAATAATAATAATAATAATAATAATAATAATAATAATAATAAAGGCCTGGCCTTTATCACAGCGCTTGGAAAGAGCCTGAGTCCCATCTCCGATGATGTACGAGAAACGTCATACCTCTTCCAATGCCTGACGTTGACAATCCAACGCTTCAACGCAGTAGCTTTCCGCGGCACTTTCCCTCTGTCAGAACCTGAGGAATAGTGGCCGTTCCAGATGATCTACTTCTTTTAATTAATATTTAAGACCACAAGGGATCGTATGCAGTCTTGTTGTCCTCGAGACCAAGGTCTTGGTCTCGAGTGCACTCGAGTTCGTTTTTAAAAGTCTTGGTCTTGGTCTTGAGGTTCAAGGTCTTGGTCTTGTTCTTGGTCTTGAGGTTCAAGGTCTTGGTCTTGGTCTTGGTCTTGAGGCTCAAAGTCTTGGTCTTGGTTTGCAAGACCAAGACCAAGACTTTTGACAATATTAACAGTCATTTAACAAAACGCAAGGATTTAAAAAATTTATCCAATAATTACTAATACAATTGCTTTAGTATTTACACGGTGTGAGTGAGGCTTTACTGTTGTTTTGGACATTTATTTTGACTGCCGGTTATTTACCATGGATTGATTATTTTCAAAACAGACTCACAATTTGTACATTTACATCCGGTACTTGAAAAGCTGCTCTGTGTGCCAGTGAATTCAGCACTGTAGAACGTATTTTTCACATGGCATAATTTTATGAGGCCCCACGTCCACAGATCACGTCTTGGTCAGAAAATTCTGAGCGAATTGTTTTTTATGAAATGCAACAGGCATTTGGAATAACATTTCGCATGAAGGACTTTTGTAAATACGAATTCGGAATTCTCTGCAGTCTGCATTTGGAGTTGTTTTGTTTGAATAAAAGGATTCACCGTTCACGCCTTAATTAAAATAGCGAGTAGTCCGACTTGACAATGTTTTTAGTAAGGAATAGAAGCCTGGATATGGTTGTGATTTTTTGGTATTTTTCTCGGTTTTAGTCTTGAGGTTCAAAGTCTTGGTCTTAGTCTTGGTCTTGAGGTTCAGGGTCTTGGTCTTGGTCTCGAGGTTCAAGGTCTTGGTCTTGGTCTTGAGGTTCAAGGTCTTGGTCTTGGTCTTGAGGTTCAAGGTCTTGGTCTTGGTCTTGGTCTTGAGGTTTAAGGTCTTGACAACAAGACTGATCGTATGTACCTTGGGGCATAAAAACATAATAATAATAATTATAATAATAATTATAATAATAATTATAATAATACTAATAATAATAATCTGCATGTCACTGATCTGCTGCACAACAACCTGCACTGGTTGGGTGTTCCTCTGCAGATCGCCACAAGCGGCCAATAATCATTAGCAAAGCACTAAATGACCTTTTCCTGGATTACATTTCTGCAATCTAGTAAAAGACAACCAAAACAGATGTCCATAGAACTTTAAATACAAAGTATGGCACCAGAATGTTAAAATGTTATTTCTGCGACGTAAAGAAAAGTAATCAAAGCTTTATATTCTTAGGCTCCCAGTAAGAAAGTGCTCATGTTTAGGGCAAAAATCTACAAATAGATCGCAACGACAAATTGACAAAAAGATCGAAACGAAATTCTTGTTTCTAGCGGAAAATCATCGAAAATCGGTGACTAAAGAAGTAGAAATTTCGATGAAAAGTTTGACTTACGTATATTATTGCTATTGTAGCTATAAATTTTCTCTCCCGCAGCTGCTATTACCAGGATTACGGTTGATTTTAATTTCATCTCATCGGCGATGTTGGACATTTTCTTGTCGACAAGATGTCTCCTCTTCCAAGTCGCCTCGATACGTTTCCAAGGAACATGAACAATTGGTCAAAATGACGTCACAGCAGTAAAATAGCAAGATTACGTTTTTTTATATTAAATATACGTCATCCGCATTATCGTTTATGCGCTAAGTGAGTAAGTAATTTAGTGGCCATCATGGCCATGATACAGAAAAGCCTGAGTTCGACGAGTAACACAATTCCACTTCTCATGAGTTCACTGCAATTGTTATTTTTATTGTAGCCTAATAAATTGCAATTGAACATAATAGAGCGTCGCTGAAAGAGCAAAACAAACCGCAGTTGCTCTCCCGCAGCTGCTATTACCAGTGCTACTATCTGTGCTAGCTTATGTGATGTCAAAATATAAAACTGGACTGTTACCACAGTATAAATAATTACACAGTACGTCGAGTCCCGACTGCTGCCATGGCAGCGATCACGGGGGAGGAGGTCGAGGGGACAAGCCCCCCACCTTTAACAGTGGGTGGACACGCCATGCATCGATCCCCACATTTTGAATAAACACCAAGAAAAGGTCAGAAAATGTTATCGCGCGTGAGGGCGAAAAATGTTTTTGACCTTTTTTTGACCAGACAAGTAAAAAAGTAAAGTGTTTAATCTAGATACGTTTGGTCCCCCCCCCCGAGGATTTTTGTTAGACGAGCTGGTAAAAAAAAGTCATCAAATGTATTAATGACTAAAATAAAAGGCCATCAACTTTTTTTGTAAAAAACATGCCGAAATTCAGAAATTCTCAGAGCGAAATTCTGAAATTCTCAGAGGTTTTTCCGACCGCCCTTCGGCCGCTGAAAAATGTCCCCCTCACCTATCAAACAAGATCGCCGCCACTGCAAGTAAGGTGTAGCTGAACCTGACATAATCTCGAACATCAGGAGAGGGCTTCTCAGTGGTTTCTTTGTGATTAAAAATTCATTAAAAGGACGTTCCTTAATTGGACTTCAGTGCCCTTGCTAACGGGGATCCGATGTTCACATGTAAGGCGGTATTTAAGTAGATGGGTTGAAAACCGACCCAGGGTCACCCACCTACTTAGCTGCTGGCCTGCTGACCAAGAAGTGGAGCGTTAAGCCGAACTCTATCTACTATCTACTTGAAGTTCAAAACCAAAGGACAGTTCCTGCCCAAAGTGAGATGATTTCACTAGAGAAGCTCATTTTGACCCATAAAAATGACGTTTGGTTCAGTTGTAACTAAGCATGGGCGGCGATCCCGGGGGAGGTCGCGGGGGACAAGACCCCCCCACCTGTAAGAGTGGGGGGACACGCCATACATCGGACCCCCAAATTTTGAAGATACACCAAAAATGGTCAACAAATGCAATTGTGTGTGAGGGTGAAAATGAGTTTTCAGTGGTTCTGTGACCAGATGAGGTGTTTTGAGGAGAAGTGTCCCCCCAAATTTAAAATTTTAAGGAAAAAAGTAATAAAATTGTGGAAGAGAAGGGTAAAAAGGTAACAAGATTTTTTGGAGACGAATTGGCAAAAAGAGGTCGTCAGTTATTTGTGAAGGTATGATAGTAACTTAGAAGGTACGATTTGTGAAGATGTAACGAAAAAGTAGGTGGAGGACTAAAAAAAGGTCATCAACTATTTTCGAAGATGAGATTGCATAGGAAAGACGACATTTTTTCGGACCAGTGTGAAAAGGTAGAAAAAAGGTCAATGACTAAAAAAAGGTCATCAACGTTTTTCGGAGATGAAAGCGAAATTTTTCGGAGATGAAGTGGCAGAAAACATTTTTTTTCGGGACAAGATTTAAGAAAAGGTCGTCGACGAGATCGTGGCCGACTTTGTCCCCCCCACCTCTCAGACAAGATCGCCGCCACTGTAACTAAGAATCGTTTGTTTGCAATAGACGACTCGGCTATAACTGACCAATTTACACGTAGCAGGGCAGGAGCCTAAATTAACTGACTATAATGCTCTTAGGCCAGATGAAACTGAGCAGCAGCCTACCTAATCGGAAAACCGAGAAAAACTCATTGGACAAGGTCCATAATGAAACTGAGCAGCAGCCTACCTAATCGGAAAACCGAGAAAAACTCATTGGACAAGGTCCATAATGAAACTGAGCAGCAGCCTACCTAATCGGAAAACCGAGAAAAACTCATTGGACAATGTCCATAATGAAACTGAGCAGCAGCCTACCTAATCGGAAAACTGAGAAAAACTCATTGGACAAGGTCCATAATGAAACTGAGTAGCAGCCTACTAATCGGAAAACCGAGAAAAACTCATTGGACAAGGTCCATAATGAAACTGAGCAGCAGCTATAATACCTAATCGGAAAACTGAGAAAAACTCATTGGACAAGGTCTATAGTGAAACTGAGCAGCAGCCTACCTAATCGGAAAACCGAGAAAAACTCATTGGACAATGTCC